>JAJQKJ010001930.1:0-271561 GCA_029574335.1 Rana kukunoris | reverse complement strand
GACCTGACGCCGCACGCCTCACAATGTCCATTTACTGGATGGCTACTCTGGGTGGGGAAGGAGGAAATCACCCACTGGGAAGGCAAGGAGATAAGCTAAATCGTGAGGATGGGGGCCTTGGAGCCAAATACACTGGAAATCAGTGGGAGCAGGTTGAAATAAACTGTAAAAACATTTTCCGTTTCTCGCTTCACCTACCCAACAAAAAGGGACACAAAGGAAAAAAAAAAACCACCCCCCTCAACTAGTAAAGCGGAAGCGTGGGTAAATACAGATTTTTTTTATTCTGCACTGTCTTTGAAATTGCCCCAACCCTTGTTCAAGAACTGTCCAGAGCGATCTGGGGACAAAACTGGAGGACAGGCCATGTCTGGAGACAGTGTCCTCAATCCAGGGACTGTCCCCAGAAACTAAGGATGTCTGGTGACCCTACTGGAGGTCCACTTTGATAGAAGAGGAAGAGAAGGGTAGGAAGAGGGAGGAGGAGAGAGGGGGTAAAGAGAGAGAGAGAGAGAGAGAAGGGGAGATGGAGTAGAGAGAGGGGAGTGGGAGAGAGAGAGAAGGGGAAGAGGGAGTAGGAGAGAGAGAGAGAGCGGAGGAGAGAGACGGGGAGAGGGAGTAGAGAGAAGAGAGCGGGGGAGAAGACGGGGAGAGGGAGTAGTAGAGAGAGAGGGGGGAGAGGGGAAGGGGGGAGGGAGTAGAGAGAGAGAGAGAGGGAGAGGGAGTAGAGAGAGAGAGAGAGAGGGGGAGAGGGAGTAGAGAGAGAGAGAGAGGGTAGAGAGAGAAAGAGAAGGGGAGAGGGAGTAGAGGAGGAGAAGGAGTAGAGAGAGAGAAATAGAGAAGGGGTAGTGAGAGAAGGAGAGAGTAGAGAGAGATAGAGAGGGAGAGTGAGAGGGGTAGAGAGACACTGGAGAGGGAGTAGAGAGAGAGGGGAGGGGGAAGAAGGAGTAGAGAGAGAGGGGGGGAGAGGGAGTAGAGAGAGATTAGAGGGGGAAGAGGGAGTAGAGAGAGGGGGGAAAGTGAGGGGGAGAGAGAGGGAGGGAGAGATAAGGGAGGAGAGAGAGGAAAGAGAGACAGAGAGGAGGGGAGAGAGAGTGGGGGAGGGAGAGATATCTGTTCCCACCCCACTTGCTGGAGAGAGGGGGAGAGGGGGAGAGAGGGAGGGGTAGAGAAAGTGAGTGAGAGAGGGGAGAGAAGGAGTAAGGGAGGGAGAGAGATATCTGTGCCCACACCACTTACTGGAGAGAGGGGAGAGGCAGAGAGAGAGGGGAGAGAGGGAGAGGGAGGGGAGGGAGAGCGATATCTGTGCCCACACCACTTACTGGAGAGAGAGGGAGAGAGGGGAGAGAGGGAGGGGAAAGGAGAGCCATATCTGTGCCCACACCACTTGCTGGCAAGCACAGGGGAACTGCATGCTGCCAGTTTAATTTGTTTTTTCATGCACCTGTATGCAGAGCCTGAGATAACGAGGGTTGTCTCTTTCACAGTTCCAATCCAACCACCCCTGCAAGTTGAGATGAGGTCAACAGGGGCAAAGTAAGGACACAAGAGCCAAGATGTAGACACTGTGAGCAGAAACTTGACAGCACGGGTATCTGATGAGCAGAAGTACAGCAACAATACCAATTGTTGACAAGTCCGCTTGAGGGTGCAGTCAGGTCCCAAACCTGGGCAAGTGATAGCCATCTGAAAGGCACCAGGGCAGAGTCAGGAACAGGCAGAAGTTGGCAACAGTTGGGCAGCGAGGTACAGATTCACTGGGCAAAAGCCTGGTCAACAGTCCAAGCCAAGGTCGGTAGCACTGACAAAACGCATAACATAAGCAGACAAGGAGAATCCGAGAGCAAAGTCTGCGAGGAAGCCGGATCAGTAACAGGATCAAGATGCGTGTCAGGAACTGGATAACAAGAACAAAACTGAAGACCATTCAGCAAAGAGCTAGTAGAGAGTTCAGGTTTAAATAGGCTGCTGACTGCACGTGCACGTACCTGTGAGCAATGATGTACTGTAGGTGCCATCCATCCTCTATGCCCATAGAAATGTCCCACCCTATTAGCCAGACAACACATCTTAGTCTGATTGCTGGCGCCGTAGTTCCTGACATGGTTGCTTGGGTGAAATGTTTGTCATGATGACATTGCTCTTATGTGTGAGTTAGCGTCCTATATTAGGGTGACCAGACAACCCCCCCAGTTTCAGGGGACAGTCCCCTGATTGAGGACCCCTGTCCCCGACCATGTCTGTCCTGGTTTTGTCCCCAGATTGGATTTAATAGGGGGCAGGGGCAATTTTCAAAGACAATCAGTGCAGAATTAAAATAAAAAAATTAGAATTACACACCCCTGCTCACCCCTGCCGTGCCTGCTAGCCGCCGAGGGGGGGGGGGGGGGGTGCCTACTAGCATAGGGGGGGGGGGTTTATTTTTTCCATTATCTGTGCCCCTTTCTGATATTCATGTGCTGGTCGGAGCGAAGGAAATATTTCTTTAGTTTTGGGCGCATGCCCATTCAGCTTCACTTGCATGTTCTTCTGCCTTAGCTCAAATCCTGGCCATCCACCTGCTTATCTCGTTGCCTTCCCTGGCGAGTGATCTTCCTCCCTCCCCATCCAGTAGTAGCCGGGGGGCGAAGACTTGCGAGGCTGTGAGGCGGGCGGCGACGGGCAGAGAACGCTGATTGCCTCCATTACTAGTAAATAAAAAATATGTCCCCAGATTTCATTTTAAAAATCTGGTCACCTTATCCTATATGGCCAATGGCTGGACGCCAAACTACTTTACTGGACCCCACACCAGAAGGATGTCTTTTCCCCTGCCACTGACAACTGACACGACTCTGACTATAGCACTGAACACTGATATATTTCCACCAGTTCTTCTGCACGTGTTACACGAAGAAGTCAGCTCTGTCTATTGCATCAGAACTTTTCTGAACACCCAACATTCCTCCACTTGGTTTCCTATTTGTTTAATTAAGAGTGGCACCCAAGAAATCTAAATGGCTCAGGTGGAGTTTTCAGATCTAAAAAGGTCTTCTGAATCACGGCACCTATAGTTTAGGAATAAAACAATGTCGTGAATGAAGATGTAGATGATGTATTGCACATGTGTCAAACACAAGGTCCACGGGCCTAATTCGGCCGCCAGGCCATTTCCTGTGGCCCTTGCACTTCCCCTGCAGCTGCGGCCCTCCCCTTGTCTCCGCCTCCCCTTGTCTCAGCAGTTGGCAGCAGAGAGGAGGACAGAACTCCTCCCATAGGCGTGCGCACAAGGTGTGCCAGGTGTGCCCAGGCACACCCTAATCACCCTGTGTAGTATAGATTCCCATTACTGCCCTAGTAACCCTTCCACCCACACTGCTGCTGGCTTCCCTCTACCGGGGGGCTGATGCTGCAGGATGAATTTTAGGAGGCATTTAGGATGAATGGGGGGAAGGAGCCAGTAAATATGTAAAAACACAGTGAGTTATCTGTAGTATGTGTTTGAGCTTTGGGCTACACACTCTAATGCAATAGGCTGCACACCTTTGACTCCTCCACTAGATTCTATGCTTCTTCGTGCACCTGCAAGGAGAGGCTTGTCTCTGTTCCCCCTGTCTCGGCAGTCGGCAGCAGAGAACTCCTCCTGCAGATCCTGCACCTTTCTGAATGAATGGTTGACTTGTATAGCGCTACACATGCCAACTGAATCGCCTCTAGGTGCTTTTTGCAGCCAGTGTCTTCCTGGCTGGTGCGGTCATTTACCCCGTAGGATCTCAACACGCTTGGGACACACATACAGTACAGACCAAAAGTTTGGACACACCTTCTCATTCTAATGCCGCGTACACACGGTCGTTTTTTGTGATGAAACAAAACAACGTTTTAAAAAACGTCATTTAAAATGATCGTGTGTGGGCAAAATGTCGTTTTATGTCTTCAAACAAACGACCAAAAAAAAAATTCGAACATGCTTGAATTTTTTATGTCGTTTTTCAGAATGTCGTCTTTTGTTTCACAAAAAATGATCGTGTGTGGGCAAAATGACGTTTAAAACAAAGTTTTTAAACCCGCGCATGCCCAGAAGCAAGTTATGAGACGGGAGTTTCAATGGAACAGAGTGCCGTCCAAAGTGTCTTACGTAACCGCGCTTTGCTAGAGCATTTTGGAAAAACGATGGTGTGTATGCAACATCGTTTTTTAAAATGAAGTTTGAAAAACGTCGTTTTGTTTCATGAGATAAAACAACGTTTTTTACATCACAAAAAGTGATCGTGTGTACGCGGCATAAGAGTTTTCTTTATTTTCATGACTATGAAAATTGTGGAGTCACACTGAAGGCATGAAAACTATGAATTAACACATGTGGAATTATATACATAACAAAAAAGTGTGAAACAACTGAAAATATGTCATATTCTAGGTCCTTTTGCTGTGATTACTGCTTTGCACACTCTCGGCATTCTCTTGTCACCTGAAATGCTCTTCCAACAGTCTTGAAGGAATTCCCAGAGATGCTTGGCACTTGTTGGCCCTTTTGCCTTCACTCTGCGGTCCAGCTCACCCCAAACCATCTCGATTGGGTTCAGGTCCGGTGACTGTGGAGGCCAGGTCATCTGGCGCAGCACCCCATCACTCTCCTTCTTGGTCAAATAGCCCTTCCCCCGCCTGGAGGTGTGTTTGGAGTCATTGTCCTGTTGAAAAATAAATGATGGTCCAACTAAAATCAAACCGGATGGAATAGCATGCCGCTGCAAGATGCTGTGGTAGCCATGCTGGTTCAGTATAAATCCCCAACAGTGTCACCAGCAAAGCACCCCCACACCATCACACCTCCTCCGCCATGCTTCACGGTGGGAACCAGGCATGTAGAGTCCATCCGTTCACCTTTTCTGCGTCGCACAAAGACACGGTGGTTGGAACCAAAGATCTCAAGTTTGGACTCATCAGACCAAAGCACAGATTTCCACTGGTCTAATGTCCATTCCTTGTGTTCTTTAGCCCAAACAAGTCTCTTCTGCTTGTTGCCTTTTTTTTAGCAGTGGTTTCCTAGCAGATATTCTACCATGAAGGCCGGATTCACACCGTCTCCTCTTATCAGTTCTTCTAGAGATGTGTCTGCTGCAAAAGATGGCTACTCTGAAGAACCTAGAATATGACATATTGTCAGCTGTGTCACACTTTTTTGTTATGTATATAAATCCACATGTGTTACATTCATAGTTTTGATGCCTTCAGTGTGACTACAATTTTCATAGTCATGAAAAGAAAGAAAACTCTTTGAATGAGAAGGTGTGTCCAAACTTTTGGTCTGTACTGTATATACTAGGGCCAATTTGGACAGGATCCACTTAACCTACCAGCATGTCTTTGGAGTGTAGGAGGAAATCGGAGAACCCGCACAGACACAGGGAGAACATGCAAACTTCAAGCAGATGGTGTTGGGCTCAGGATTCAAACCAGTGATCCTTTTGCTGCTAGGTGAATGTGCTAACCACTACACCACTGTGCTGCTGACCTTTCTGTGCAGCTGCAGCACCCCCTCATCTAGAGAAGACTCTGGCAGCTGACTCCAGCCCTCCTCTGGTCCTCCTCCAGACCCTGCTTCCTAGCTCCACCCCCAGCTTCTTCCCAAGAGCAGCGCAAGATAAGGGGGGTACACTGCAATGTAAGGGAGGATGGAGGACTCTTAACTTCTGATGGTGGGGGCGCTCTTGACATCTGATGTAGGGGGGGGTAGGGGGTGGGGTGCTCTGGACACCTAGTTTTAGAGATACAACTGGCCCTTAGAGGGCAACCATAATGCTGATGCGGCTTGCAATGAAGTTGAGGTTGACACCCCTGATGTATTGGATTTTCATACTCCAGAAGATAATTGTTTTGCTTTTTTAATTCCTTACTTACAAGAGATTCTAAAAGAAGAGATCAGCAGAAGTACATTGAGATACAACATAATCTCTGCTTTCAGAGCATTTCAAGACCACATGTTCATTATCACATATCCATTGTCTGATGTTATACAGCAATAATAAAGCTCTTGATATCACGCAGTTGTGAAATTGTCTCTTGTAATGTTAGTCGCTTTGCTTTGGTGTTTTTCTAATTTTTAACACATAAGCTGCTTTCCCACTGATTGGTTTTTTCTTCTATTGGTGTGTTAAAAAATGGGAAAGAAAACCGTATGACTGTTAAATCCTATGGGACTCTTCACACTGGTTAGTTGTGGGTCCGTTGCATTTTTCAAAGTCCTGCTTGCTGCATTTTTGGTGCGGTAAAAAAATAAAATGCACCAAAAATTCCCCTCCTCATTGAAATGAATGGAGAACGCATTACTCATTCACATTGGGGGGGGGGGGCGGAATCTGGAGGACTGCAGACCCCCACAGCCACTGCCCAGAGTTGTGGGAAAGAGGCCACTGTCCTCAGCAACATGGGGCTAAGGTGCTGCTTTGTGCACGTTGAGGGCATTTGGCCTGGTATGGTTCAGGAGGGAAGGGGGCACTCGCTTTCCCCCCTCCCCCTTTCTTGGCCTGCCAGGCTGCATGCTCAGATTAAGGTCTGGTATGGATTTTAGGGGCGACCCCAGGTAAAAAAAAAATTGGCATGCAGGTTCTCTTCAAAATCCATACCAGACCAGACCTAAGGGTCTAGTTTGGATTTTGGCGGGCACCCCACACGGTTTAACCACTTAAGGACCGCCTCCTGCACATATACGTCAGCAGAATGGAACGACTTGGCACAAGCGCGTACCCGTAGGTCCACTTTAAGTGCCCAGCCGTGGGTCGCGAGCGGACCCGATCGCCGCCGGTGTCCCGTGATCAGTCACCGGAGCTGAAGAACGGGGAGAGGTGAGTGTAAACACAGCTTCCCTGTTCTTCACAGTGGCAGTGTCACTGATCGTGTGTTCCCTGATATAGGGAAAGACGATCAATGACGTCACACGTCCAGCCCTGCCCCCCTACAGTTAGAAACACATATGAGGTCACACATAACCCCTACAGCGCCACCTAGTGGTTAACTCCTAAACTGCAATGCCATTTTCACAGTAATCAGTGCATGAGGGCAACACAGTGGTGTGGTGAGTAGCACCTTCGCCTAGCAGCAAAAGGGTCGTTGGTTCGAATCCCGACCACAACACCATCTGCCTGGCGTTTGCATGTTCTCCCTGTGTCTGCGTGGGTTTCCTCTGGGTACTCCAGTTTCCTCAAACACTCCAAAGACATGCTGGTAGGTAAATTGGATCTTGTCCAAATTGGCCCTATATACATGTATATATGTGTGTATGACTGTGTGTCCCAAGCGTGTCAAGATCCTACGGGGTAAAATGACCGCACCAGCCAAGCAGTCACTGGCTGGAAAAAAAGCGCCCAGTAGCGCTATACGAGTCATTCATTCATTCATTCATTCATTTTTATAGCACTTTTTGCTGTGAAAATTACAATGGTCCCAAAAATGTGTCAAAATTGTCCGAAGTGTCCGCATAATGTCGCAGTCACAAAAAAAAACGCTGATCGCCGCCATTAGTAGTAAAAAAATAATTATTAATAAAAATGCCATAAAATGATCCCCTATTTTGTAAACGCTATAAATTTTGCACATCGTTAAACGCTTATTAGGATTTTTTTTTACCAAAAAAAGGTAGAAGAATATTAGGGTTGTCCCGATACCGATACTAGTATCGTTATCGGGACTGATACCGAGTATTTGCGGGAGTACTTGTACTCGCGCAAATGCTCCCGATGCTTCTGCCGATACTTTTTTTGTATTTATCAACATGTTCTGTGAAAATTCTTTGAGTTTTTTTACTACTGCGTGACAAGCAAATAAAACATTTTTTTTAATTTTTACAAATTTTTATTCTTTTATAATGTCTTGAGTTAGAGTTCTTCATAATTCTAAAGAAAATATCCTTAGTCTGTATTGTGGTTTGAAAACTGTCACATGACATTTAAAAAAAGTATCGGTATTCGGTATCGGCGAGTACATGAAAAAAAGTATCGGTACTTGTACTCGGTCCTAATAAAGTGGTATCGGGACAACCCTAAAGAATACGTATCGGCCTAAACTGAGGGAAAAAAACATTTTTTTATATCTTTTTGGGGGATATTTATTGTAGCAAAAAAGTAAAAAATATTGTAATTTTTTCAAACTTGTCGCTCTTTTTTTGTTTATAGCGCAAAAAAATAAAAACCGCAGAGGTGATCAAATACCACCAAAAGAAAGCTCTATTTGGGTGCCACGTCGCACAGCCGTGCAATTGTCAGTTAAAGCGTCGCAGTGCCGAATCGCAAAAAATGTCCCGGTCATTGGGCACCCAATTCTTCTGGGGCTGAGGTGGTTAATGAAAGATTTCAAATAACTCAAATGTCTTTGAAATCACAATAACTTGATAAATCTGATAGCAGATTTTAGTGATCGGTTTATGTTGACTCAATGATTACATCGAAACAGCGATATCCTAAACGTATCCCGAATGCTGACCTACGAGTCACCGCTTTCCAACAATACATTTTGCGGTGTAAAAACACGACCAATAACAAAATTATAATTTAAAATGATCGGCAACAAGAGTCCCGGGTGACGGAGAATGACTTTTCATGTTGATGGACAGCCTGGCAGAAGTGGCTAAAGTGACATTTATATCATTTATGTGAAGGCTTTGAACCTGCAATCTGACTGCTCATCTGTCTACTTTTCATAATAAATTTGCATAGAGAAATCCATAAACAGGATGTTCTGCCTGTCATAAGACATTTGTAGACAAAGGCCAAATTCGCAGTCTTATACTGCGGACAGAATGACAATGAATTATCCTCGGCAGCAACGGACATCAAGCGCCTGAGAATGGTAATAACCACTTCAGCCCCGGACCATTTTGCTGGACAATGACCGGGCCACTTTTTGCGATACGGCACTGCGTCGATTTAACTGACAATTTGTCGTGCGCCGTGGCTCCCAAACAAAATTGGCGTCCTTTTTTCCCCCCGCAAATAGAGCTTTCTTTTGGTGGTATTTGATCACCTCTGCGTTTTTTTTTTTTTTTGCGCTATAAACAAAAATAGAGCGGCAATTTTTTTTTGCTATAATAAATATCCCCCCAAAAATATATAAAAAACAAATTTCTTTCTCATATTAGACCAATACGTATTCTTCTTCCCATTTTTGGTTAAAAAAAAACACAATAAGCGTTTATTGATCGGTTTGTGCAAAATTTATAGCGACCACAAAATAGGAATAGATTTATGAAATTTTTATTAATATTTTTTCTTTTTTACTACTAATGGCGGCGATCAGCAATTTTTATCGGTACTGCGACATTATGGCAGACACATCGGACACTTTTGACACATTTTTGGGACCATTGGAATTTTAATGGCGATCAGTGCTATAAAAATGCACTGATTACTGTGAAAATGACACTGGCAGTGAAGGGGTTAACCACTAGGTGGCGATGAAAGGGTTAAGTGTGCCTACGGATGTGTTATAACTCTAGGGGTGTAGGGATGGGCTGTGTGTGACACTACAGTGATCACAGCTTCCGATTACAAAGCTGTGATCAGTGTCCTGTCACTAGGAAGACTGGGGAAATGCCTGTTTAGATCAGCATTTCCTCTTTGTTCCTCCCTGTGAGATGATCGCGGGTTTCCCAGCGGTCATCGAGTCCACAGGACCCGCGGTTGGAGTCACAGAGCACCCTGCGGGTGCGCGCACGCCCACAATGCTGGCTTCTTAAAGGGGACATATATATATGTCCTTCTGCCTGTCCGTGCCATGCTGTCGGCGTATATAGTCGTGTGCTGGTTGGCAAGCAGTTAAAGTGTACCCATGCGCCTAATATCAGTATTAAAGTGGTTGTAAACCTCAGGAATGAAAAATGAACAAAGCATATGATATTATAGTGTGTTCTTGTCAGTATCCAAAGTATTGAGTGTGATTTCTGTCTGTTCTCTCAGTCCTTGGCTATCTGCATGAGTAATTTATGTCTGGGCGGAGGGTGTGTCTTTTCCTTCAACTCAGGTCTCAGATATAATAGTTGCTAGGGCCAGCGCTGCCTGGCATTTAGCAACCAGTGACAATTTACTCTCAGACAGTGAGGCCGGGAGCGAGGCCTGTGCCTAGTGCAGCACTGCTCTCACCACCCACCTCAGCACCTCCTCCTTCTCCGGCACAAAGCGGCAAGCGGAATATTTTGTTTCGTTTTTTCGTTTTCGTTTGGAAAATACATTTATTTAGTTACTCCCGAAAATCGTTTTGATTTATTTAGTTTTTCGTTGGGGAATAGCTTTCGTCCGAAAATCCAATAATACTTGTTTTTTATGTCGAATGGTTAAAAGAATATTCGACGGAACGTTGAATCTTTTTGGTTGCTGGTGAATGAACAAATGAATATTCGACGGAACGTCGAATCTATACGTCTTATAAATCGAAATCTATTCTCTGTAATGTCGAATCTATTATTTCTATAATGTCGAATCTTTTCTCTATGATGTGGAATATTTTCCCTATAATGTCGAATCTTTGGATGCGATAGCCCCCGCCGAGCCGATACCATCTTATATTGTCGCTACATCGACGATCTGCTTGTCATCACCTCTGATGCATCTGCAGACCTCGACCTATGGCTATACTTCTTGAATGACAACACTTTAAATCTGCGGTTCACCGGTATTTTACAACCTGTGACCATAGACTTTTTAGATGTTAAGCTCACAGGTAACAACGGTCTAGTATCTACAGGCTTATTCAGGAAAAGCACAGCGGGCAATGCTTTACTGCGAGCCGACTCATCCCACCCCCCACACACCATTAAAAGCATCCCCTTTGGACAGTTCCTCCGCCTCAAACGTCTTTGTACCTCATCCACAGATTTCTCTAGAGAAGTCAAGGAGATGGCTTCTAGATTCAGAGCTAGGGTTACCCAGCTAAAGTAATCAATAACGCCATCCTCAAAGTGGACCGTATCCCCAGAGCTTCATTGCTAACTGATAAAAGCTCCAGGGTCAGGAACACCCGGCTCCTTTCCAACGCGTCTGTCCCCATTTTCTCCACCACATTTAGTGTGGAATTCTATAAGATCAGACACATCATCACCAAATACCTACCAGTTCTACTCAATGACGATACGTACCAATCCATTCTATCTAGAGGCATTAGAACAGTGAGCCGCAGAGCTCCCACATTGGGGGGGGTCCTGTCACCCAGTCTATTTCAAACCAGACACAGCTCCCTAACTTGGTTACACTGCAAGGGTACCTATAGATGTGGCAAGAATGGCTGCAGGTATTGCCCCATTATTGGGACTGGACAAGTGGTGCATTCATGCTCCAACGGAAGGGACTTCAACATTAAACAATTTATTAATTGTAACACAAAGTACCTTGTATATGTCATCACTTGCAGTACCTGTAATGTCCAGTATGTCGGTAGGACCACGAGAAGATTAAGGGACAGACTCAGCGATCATTTATATGACATCGAAAAGGACCATGGGACCAACGTAGCTAGGCACTGGAATGTTATACACCATAAAAACATTTCCAGTTTATCCATACAGGGTATAGAAAGAATTACACGTTCAGCTAGAGGCGGTGATACATTCAGACTCCTGTGCAAACGGGAAGTATTTTGGATTTTTCACCTTAATTCTAGACTGCCTAGGGGACTCAACTTTGAATGGGATGTTTCCCATTTCTATGAGTGAAACCACTATTATATTTTTCCCATATATGTCATGCACTACTTCTAATGTTGTACTTATAGTTCATCTATTTGTTTATTCGTTTATTTTAAGGTGATCAATCAATGAATCTTTATGCATGTTATGCCCATACTATACCACTCAGGCATTACACCACATTGTACTATATTGTATTGTACTGTACCATTATAATACATGCATTTTTCAGACCACTTCTACCTTTTAACGAAATATCGGAAATTATCGTGCGATTTGTCTTGCACATTACATATGCTCCAAACGCACATACATATGCACACATTCCTTTACATTGTCCTCTGTGCCCTCTCTCATTATTTTCCATCTGTTTTCTTCACCTTCCCCTTTTTCTTCATTACATGTTGAAATTAAACACACAACACCAGTTGTGATTTATCCCTATATAATATCAGGGTTCTGCGCTCGTGGCTCCATTCGGGCTATGTTAGGCGAATATGTTTATACACGGGACCTTTTTAGATATGCCGACGTATATATTATTCCACTCTCCTGTTTAGATTACAGGTTTCCCTTTTATACTAATTATCGGCATTCTCCCTTTCAGTCCGTGTTCGCCTAACTACAATTCCCCTCCCCCTTTCCCTCCCCTCTTCCCCAATCCTTTTCCCTCGTCTCCCTTCCCGTTTTCCAATTAGCCCGTGTGATGTCACTTTTGTATGGAGTCGGTGCGTTCTTTTCTCTTCAGTGAGACTGCCCGATGTTATGCACTGACTATGACATCAGAGTAAATACTAAAAATATTTTCTCATCTGTTTTTATATTGAATTTTTTATATATATACACATTATAACATATTACCATAACATTATTGTTACATTCCCCTTTTTTCCCCCCTTCTTGTTACCTTGCTATGTTTATACCCATATGCATTAACCACACACACTCATTCAGTGTGATTTTAAAGAGGATTTTCCTTTCCCCCCCCCTTTTTTTCTGGGTCTTAAATCTATATGCGTTTTAAAATTACATTCATTTTTACATGTAGATCCATTAAAACATGCCGATTGCACCCAAGTAGTCTCTGGTACATCCAGAATAACAGTTGCAGTCCAGCCGGACCTTTGAAAAGCGATACACTTGGACGACATAATCGATTGCTCTTCTATGGTTCATCAATATTGCTCATGCCGTCCACTCGCACACATTTGGGTCCTGGCCGTTATATATAAAGGTGCCCTGTAGTAGATCTATCACCTTTTTCTTTTTTTTTTTAAATAAAAAAAGATACTTCTACACTTAGGACATCAATATATCTCTGCATACTTTTTTTCCTTTTTATTTTTTTCTTCGTGTTGTTTACCCATTCACTTGATCTTCATCAATTTCACGATCACATGAATATATGAATGAGACACATTTGCATTCATGAACACCTGTTCACTGACACGTGTTTTCACGTATACATAACATTACGTATACACTCGTTTCACAAGTTGACATTAATTCACAAACATGTTCACAATGTGGTCCATATGGGCACATATCCCGGCAGAATATTTTTTTTTTTTTTTTTTGTTTTTGTGTGTTTTTTTTTCTTGTTTTTGTGTTTAAATTTTTTTTCTCTTGTTTTTGTGTTTAATTTTTTTTTTCCTTGTTTTTGTGTTTAAAAATTTTTTTTTCCTTGTTTTTGTGTTTAAAACAATTTTTTTTTCTTGTTTTTGTGTTTATAAATTTTTTTTTCTTGTTTTTGTGTTTTAATTTTTTTTTTTGTGTTTATTTTTTTTTATTTTTTCATTTTTTCTTTTACAACAATTTTTATTTTATTTTTTTGGTTTACGGGCCATATGACTGCTTCGGCATACTAAACACTATTTCGGCTATATATATAAATATATAGACACTTAAAACCAGTCTATTTTATTTTTCACTATTTTTTACATCCACTCTCACATTCACCTTTATATATATATATATATATATATATATATATATATATATATATATATATCCCTTCCCATTTTCATGCAATCCTCACATCCACACATACACAGGTTCTTTAAGGGTTACCTTCTTTATGTTAGTGTTGACTTTCAGCCTGCACACACTTGACACTCTGATTACACCCATTCAGGATGTCTATCACAACTAATTAACTTTAAGTTGCTATAGGCTGAAGGGAGTCACATGTTTTATTTGGTATTTTGGGGTTTAGTATAAATGTTTTTGTGTTAGCACCATACCATAGCCATGACTAAGCACTGATCGAGTGCGAAACGCGTCGGCTGTCCTGTTTTCTGTGATTGCTGTGACTGTACATGTTTTTGGATTTACAATAAAGACAACTTTTTTCGTTTGAAAATCCTTGGAGTGCGGCCGTCCTTCCCTCTTTTCTTCATCATCAATGTCGAATCTCTCTATATCAAATTTTTACCGCAACGAAAACGAAAATAAAGCATTTTTTATGTCGGATCTTTCGGTTTTCGTTTCTTGCACTTTCGTTATCGTTTGTTAAAACGACAACGAAAAAAACAGATTTTCGGACGAAAATGCATTCTAACGAAAACGAATGCACATGTCTAGCAGAGACTGGTGTGATCTTTACTCTCCAGATAGTGACGCCACTCCTTTCCTTCTACGCACGTGGCTCATGCAGAGGGAGTGACAGCAGCACTGCATCTGGTGGCAGGCTATCGGTGGCAAGCGGCACTGCCATCTGGTAGCAAGTGGCACATTTACCTGACAAATAGTCTGCTGGCAAATTCCCCATCAACCCCTGAGACTACATTACCCCCCCTCATCTTTTTGGGGGGAAGGTGAGAGAGGGGCAGTGTCCCTGAATGACAGTTTGGAAATGTGGTCACCCGAGGGGGGGGGGGGGGTCAGGAGGGAACAATATTGGGATCAGGAGGGCACAGTACGGGGGAATGCAGAAGGGCACAGTACAGGGGGGGTCAGGAGGGCACAATACTGGGATCAGGAGGGCACAGTACAGGGGGAATGCAAAAGGGCACAGTACAGGGGGGGGGTCAGGAGGGCACAATACTGGGATCAGGAGGGCACAGTACAGGGGGGGGAATGCAGAAGGGCACAGTACGGGGGGGGGGGGGTTAGGAGGGCACAATACTGGGATCAGGAGGGCACAGATTAGGTTCTGGGACACTTTCCGGGACACGACCATGTCAGGACAGTTTAGTAAAAAGCATGACTGTCCCATCAGTTGGCAAGTATTATGTAATGCAAGATTGTTGTGGCCCCCCCCCATGTACCTGGGGCCCCTGGGCAGTGCCCAGGAGTGCCCTTGCATTAAGATGTCCCTGATGTAATGCTTGGATCACAAGACTTACTAAACAGAATCATAAATCCTTTACCAGGTAGAGGAGCTCACATTAAAGCGTTCTGATTGTGCATTTAGATGTTTGCCTGTAGCTTGACTCACACATAAAAAAAAATGAATAAAACTGGAAAACGCACAGCATATTTGATAGGAAATTATTGCAAAGATGAACTTAGCCGCTAGCTGATCTTCCACCGTACCCAGCAGGGCCCTTCTTATTGCTGCAGATGGTCGGCGGTAGCGTGAGACGTATGGATGTGGCGAGGCGATGGATTTCTGAGGATCTAATGATGTCTCGGTGAGGGGAGGCGAGAGGGATGGAGCCGTCACTTTCATCTAAAATGTAACTTTATAATCTGATCCATATTCTTCACACACTCTTCATTAGAAACCTTTTTTCTTTCTTTCATTTTTTTTTTTTCCCTTCTCCCTCTTTACTCAATAAATATAAATGTCATCGATATAACTAAGGGAAGATTAGGGCTCCCTGACCTTTTCTAACAAAGGCTCTTCGTCTCTGAAGACCTGCTTTATAGCAGACTGATGACTTAACCCATTCTGTGCCAAACAGGTGGAAGGCTCCGGGTTTTTCCACTTTTTCTCGTCCTTCACATGATGTAAACTTAACCACTTGCCGACTGGGCATTTAAACCCCCCTCCTGCCCGGACCAGTTTTCAGCTTTCGGCACTCTCACACCTTGAAAGACAAATACCCAGTCATGTAATACTGTACCCAAATGAATTTGTAGTCCTTTTTTTTCATACAAATAGAGATTTTTTTTGGTGGCATTTTATTTTTTGCGCTATAAATTAAAAAAGACCAAAAATTTAGAAAAAATAAAATAAAAAATCTTAGTTTCTGTGATAACATTTTGCAAAGGATACATTTTTCTTCATACATTTTGGCCACAATTTATACTGCTACATTTCTTTGGTAAAAAAAAATAACCCAAATTAGTGGCTATTATTTGGTCTGGTCTGGAAAGTTAGGGAGTCTACAAGCTATGGTGCAAATCATAACAAAATGATCACATCTGATGTATAGACGGCCTATCTCAGACAGATGGCACGTGACACTGACAGGTGGCACTGATACCTGGCACTGATGACAGGTGGCGCTAATATGTGGCACTGATGACACTGATGTGGCACTGTTGACAGATGGCACTGATGATACTTGACACTGATAACAGATGGCACGTGACACTGACAGGTAGCACTGATACGTGGCACTGAAGACAGATGTCACTAATACGTGGCACTGATGACACTGATGTGGCACTGATGACAGATGGCACTGATACATGGCACTGATGACACTGATGTGGCACTGATGACAGATGACACTTATACGTGGCACTGATGACACGTGACACTGATAACAGATGGCACGTGACACTGACAGGTGGCACTGATGACAGATGGCACTGACAGGTGGCACTGGGGACAAATGGCACTGATAGGTGGCACTGGGGACAGATGGCACTGATACGTGGCACTAATGACACTAATGTGGCACTGATGACAGATGGCACTTATACGTGGCACTCATGACACTGATAACAGATGGCACGTGACACTGACAGGTGGCACTGATGACAGATGGCACTGGGGACAAATGGCACTGATAGGTGGCATTGAGGACAGGTGGCACCAGGGACAGGTGGCACTGGGGACAGATGGCACTGGGGACAGATGACACTGATAGGTACTGTGGGCACTGTATTTACTGTGTTTTATGTAGTGTTCACTCACACTGCAGCACAGGTCGCTCACTCTCCTCACATGCGGTCTCTGTGTGAGGAGGGAGAGCCAGCAATGAGAGATTTACATTTGAGATCATCTCTCATTGGACACCCGCACGCCAACACAGATTTTTCCCGATAAAAAGTCAGAAGCATGGAAGAGCAAGGTTCCTTCTCCCCAAAAGGGTTTCAAAACCAGAGGGGCTTCTGCCCCTAGGAAGCCCATGGACTGTGTAGCTATTCTGGAGGCCTTAGTGGTGACAGGGCCAAGAGCCCAAATAGAACCTCTTAGAAGCTGGGTGCAGGACTTTACCACAAGGGTCTTGAGAAAGACTGTCTCACTTACTAGACCGTGTTCATAAGAAGCTGGCAGCTGTCCTGGGGACTTGTGAGTAAAGATCCTAATTTGATTCCCTGTGACTGTACAGTGCCCTGGAAATCGCCCTCAGCCGTGTCAGGATGGACTTTGCTTGGAGCTGATTGCAGAACCTCTAGATCTGGTCTAGAGAGGTGCTGTCTAACTCACTGAACCGTGTAGGGAGGAAGCTGGAAGGTGGCAGCTGTCCTAAGGACTTGACCCTAATCTGATCCTTGTTACTGATCCACTAGTACTCAAGGTGAAGATTTTCCTCTAAACATTATGTGCTGAGCATTTTGGAGTACTCCATACTCATTCCTGCTAAAGTTTTCTACCAGCAATAAATCTTAAAAAGACATCCACTAGGCCTGGGGTCTTCAAACTTTTCAAACAAAGGACCAGTCTACTGTCATTCAGGCTTTAAGAGGGCCAGATTGTGGCCATTGGGGGGAAGAAAATGTCTCAGGCCCAGCACCAGTGGAAATAAATATGACCTCAGGGTTGATGGTCAGTAGGAGGAATAGTAAACCTTTATTGGTATCAGTGGGAGGAATAGTGCCCCATCATTGGTATCAGTGGGAGGAATTGTGCCCCATTGTTGTGTAGCGCAACCCCCGAAGGAGCTGCTTATTGATTGTTGGGATCGGCACATTAAGTTACCCTGGCGTTGTCTAGGGGTGTGATGCAGGAACAAAGTAGTGAGCGAAGGTCCAGACAGTCAATAAAGGTTTTTCCAATGCTTTATTTCCAGGCCAACACAGCCAACATCAACTTCAGTTAGGGAGGAGAAGAAAGGTTGATGAAGGAAGAGAAGAACTTGCGTTGTCAGGCCTGGATATGAACGGGCAAGCCTGCCCTTGGTAGTACCAATTTGTAAACTCGTCGCCACGCCTGCCTGAGTGGGTGAAGTGCCCACGGACAGGTTTTCTTTCTCTAACCTGGCAGCCGAGGTGTCACTTTAGATGTCTGGGAGGAACAGGTCTTTCACACAGACCTGACTCTAGGGCCTCTGCCACAGAACAACTGCTTTAGATGAGATTAGGTGAATGAACAGAGCGAATCGTCCCAGTAAATTCTAGCACAGGTCACCGGGAGACAGTAAAGCGTACCTATCAGCATCCCGGTCACCAGATCCCCAATTGGTTTGTTCAGGCCCTGTGGACAACCTGCCTCCGGGTTCCCCTCGAGCCGATTCCCCAATCGCACGGCACCCAGCCTGGGATCCATTCAATAGTACTGGGAACCCAGTAAGTCACTGGAGTCCCCTTTCGCCTCCGGTTGAGGCTCTGTGAAGCCTGCAAGCTTGGCCAGGTGGGCCATGCCGGCAGGGTCCATGGATGCGCGCACCCTAAAGGTGGATGCCGCACCTGGAACCGGGACCCCACAAAGATTTTAGAGCACATGACATCTCCTTCCCTTCCCTCTCCTCCCTTCTTTCCCCATCCTCCTCTCCTTCCCTCTCCTCCATTCCTTCCCGCTCCTCCTTTCCTTCCCTCTCCTCCTTTCCTTCCCTCTCCTCCTTTTCTTCCATCTCCTCACTTCTTTCCCTCTCCTTCCCTCTTTCCCTCTCCTCCTCTCCTCTCTTCCTTCCCTCTCCACATTTCCTTTCCTCACCTTCCATCTCCTCCTATCCTTCCCTCTCCTCCCTTCCTTCCCTCTCCTTCTCTCACCGCCTCTCTTTCCCTCTCCTGTTTTCCTTCCATTTCTCCTCTCCTTCCCTCTACTCCTCTCTTTCCCTCTCCTACTTTCCTTTCCTCTCCTTCCCTCCTCTCCTTTCCTTCTCTCTCTTTCCCTTTCCTCCTCTCCCTCCCTCTCTTACTTCCCTTCCCTTTCCTGCCCTCTCCTCCTCTCTTTCCCTTTCCTCCTCTCCCTCCCTCTCTTACTTCCCTTCCCTTTCCTGCCCTCTCCTCCTCTCCTTTTCTCTCTTCCTCTCTTTCCCTTTCCTCCTCCCCTACTTTCCTCCCCTCTCCTCATCTCCTACTCTCTCTTCCTCTCTCTTCATCTCCTTCTTTCCTTTCCTTCTCTATCCTTCCCTCTCCTCTCTCTTCCTCTCTTTCCCTCTCCTCCTCTCCTCCTCTGCTTCCCTCTCCTCCTCCACGTCCCTCTCCTCCTCCACTTCCCTCTCCTTCTCTCTCTTCCTTCCTCCCTCCTTCCCTTCTTTTCTTTTCCCCCCTACATCCTTCTTTTCCTTCATTCCTCAATCTGCTTCTGTTTTTTCCTCCTTTCCTTCCTCTTTTTCTTCCTTCTTTCCCAATGATTTCTCCCCTCAGTACAATAAAATAAAGTGTCCCCCCCCTTTCCCGGAGAGTAAAAAATGGGTACAATATTTTGTTTAGTGAAGTCTCGTGTTCCGGAGTTTCGCTGTAAAGAGGCTCTTTGCCTAGCGTCTAATTTTATCCTTCCTCCCCAAGGCCGAGAGGCACACATGTTCCATCTCCTCGCACCATCTGTAACATACAGCAGTTTTCTCTATTAGAATTCCGTGTTGTGAGCGCTAATATCTCCCCAAGGCATTCTCTACCGGGTTCTATTGACTGATAATAATGGCCGCATGGAGTATGGATTTAAACAGCTGAAACGATAAGTAGACAAAATGGCAGAGCGTTTAGTGGGCTTACCTGGGAAAGATATCATTCCTGAAACTAATCATTCACAGGAGAAAGACGGGGCTTAATAGGAGGGACAATGGGGTGGAATTGAAAAAAAAATTACTTTTAGCTCTGGGCTGCCAACGAACAATGGAATGTAAAATGGGCTCTAATGTCGTAAAATGATTTTTTCCCCAGAAAATGAGAATGCGTACTGTATATATAGCGGGGCTCACACACATCTTAAAGCTAAGCACCAGGCACGCAGCTAAATGCACAGATAAATCATATGTTACGGAACAATTTTTTCTGTCAAAGCATCTGTATTTCTGTCAGTCCAGTCTTGAGATTAACACACAGCTCTGCCACACTGCACTGCCCTGTCTGGCAGGGCAGGTGACCTGAATTTTCTCTGCTGCAGTTCAGTAACACTTACAAGTGTAGCCAGGGCCGCCATCAGGGGGGTACAGGCATTACACCTGTAAGGGGCCCGGGGGTCCCCAGGGGCCCGGATGGGAACCACCCTAAAAAAAAAAAAAAAAAAAAAATGTTTTTTTTTTTTTTTTTTTTTTTTAGGGGTCCAAAGGTCCCCAGGGGCCCGGAGGCCACTAAGGGCCCCAGATGGCAAGCCCTTTTAAAAATATATATATATATATATATTTAAAAAAAATGTTTTTTTTTTATATATATTTCTTTTATTTTTTATTAAAGGGCCAATTTTTTTTCTTTTATTTTTTTAGAGGTCCGGAGGTCCACAGGGAGATCTCCAGGGCCCCAGATGACAACCCCCCTTTTTTTATAAAATAAATATATTTTTTATATATTTTTTTATTTCTTTTATTTTCATATTATATATATTTATATATATATATATATATATATATATATATATATATATATATATATTATTATTAAAGGGCCCAGAGGTCCCCAGGGCCCCATGTGTCAAACCCCCTTTTTTTTATAATTGTTTTATTTTTATTTTTTTTATACATTTTTTTTATATTTTTATTTTTTATTAAAGGGCCCAGAGGTCCCCAGGGCCCAGGAAGGCAACCCCCTTGTTTTTTTTTTTTTAGATAAATGTTATATTTAAAAAAAATATATATATATTTTCTCTCTTTTTTCTTTTTCTTTTATAAAGGGCACAGAGGTCCCCAGGGCCCCGGATGGCTACCCCTCTTTTTTTTAAATATATTTCTTCTTTTTGTAAAGGGCCCCCCCGCTTCTCAATTCGCAGCAGCACCCCCCCCCCCCCCGCTTCTCAATTTCATGCGGCAGCACCCCCCCCCCCCGGTTCTCTTGCTCCAGGGGGCCCACGCCTGAAGTTGTGTAAGGGGCCCCAAAATTCCTGATGGCGGCCCTGAGTGTAGCGCCCCTGTACTTTCAAGTACGGACGCTATGTCAAATTTAGAGGGGGATGAGAGAGTTACCTAGCTCTCATCCATATGAAGTTTGGCTTTGTTTAGGTTGGCCTGTGCTGTCAGTTCATTCTGTGTTCCTGAGGTGCCTTACCACCCCGGGGGATTAGGTGGCGACAGGGGAGTTCAGCTCAAAGCACCTCCTTGCGAGCAGCCAATCAGAAGGGTTTTTCCCTCGCAGGGCATGCTGGGGGAGGGTACTTTTAGAGAGGCGCCATTTTGGGCAGGGGAGTTTGGAGGTGTGCCCACATCACGGGCCCCGGCGATATGGCCTACCATGCCGGGGAGCACGTGCCACGTGTTGTTTTCGGTTCCGGGACCATGCCGGCCCGGAGCGTTTGAAGCTACAATGGGACCCAGTGGCTTATTGGGTCCCATTCATGTTAAGAGAAGATCCCAAGCAAGTTGTGCTGTTCGGTGGGGAGTCAGTCTGAGGAGACCCCGGAGGCAGGCGACCAAATAGGGCCTAGACAAACCATTGGGGATCGAGGTGACCGGACACTGGGAGTTTGTTGATGGCAACCTGTCAGTCGGTCACCAAAACCAAGAGCTACCTGAGGGAGATTCAGGCAAACCACGTTTATTATGAAGGAATTGCTCCATTAAGCTCAGTTCCAGAACAAGGGCCTGTAGCAGAGGCACCACTCCTAATTTCCATTTGAGCCAAGTCTGTGGCAGAGGCTTGTCTTCCTTCTCAAAGTTCCGAGTGATACTCCGGCTGCCAGTTCTGTGAGAGAGACTGTCCAGGTACACTACACCCATTCCAGCTGGAGTGGCGACGAAGCAAAGGTACCGTTGAAGCAGGACTGCTTCTGAATAGTTAAGGCCTGAATCTGCAAATTCTTCTTTCACCACCTTTCTCTGTCTACCTGAAGTTAACTGTTTGCCGTGTTGGGCAAAAGAATAAAAGCACAGAAAATGACACCCTGCTGTTTGGAAATTCCGTCATTGCTCACATCATCATCATACCCCTAGACTCATTACAAAGGTAACACGCCGATCCCAAATCGAACCTGCGGGGGTAGCGCTACACAAGTCTTGTCCCTCCCTTTGTCCCAAGCTAGCTGGTAAGTGTGCCTGAAAATTTGTTGTTGTTTTGTACTGTGCTCAGCCCAGGGGCATCTTAATAGCACCATGGGCCCCTGGGCAAAATAATGTTCTGGGGCCCCTACAATGATGACAGCGCAGGTAAACACACATCAAGTAGGTAGGAGGCAGACTGCCTCCCCTGTGTATCTATCACTCTCAGTGCCATCAGGGGGCCCCCAATTTCGGGGCAGCGTGGGCTCAAGGACCCAGGCCTAATCCTAGGCAGATGCATGGGGTGCAGTGAACCCAGGCACCACAGAGGTGGGGCACTGAAGCGCCAGAGTGCTCCCCTCCCTCCTCCTCCTCTTCTTGTCCGTGTCCAGAGGCGGCTCTCTCCGCCGGTCACCACCACCGCCACACCCAAGCCCGTCCCCCCTCCCTCCTCCTGCCCGTGCCCAACGTGTTCTCCCTGTCCGTGTTAGGGGAGCATCTCTGTGTTTGAATCATTGCCATAGAAACATTTGTAAAGGGGAGAAGTTGGTAAGATGACCAAGGCAAGATACAAATCCAAAGGAGATCGGAGATTTGCCGTCCAGGGACCGCGACTGTGGAATGCACTATCAACCACCATCCGACTGGAGTCCGACCACTTGGCCCTCAGGAGAATGATTAAAACTCATCTCTTCTGAAGGCAGAGCCTTCCTTTATCCAGGGAATGAAAATAGCGCCCAGAGGTGATTCAGTTCGCAAGTGTTGCGCTCTATACGTTTTTCACTCACTCACTCACTTACGCACATGTGGGGGCACCAGACATATTTCTGCACCCAGGCATCTGTGACCCTAGGATCGGCCCTGCAAGGACCTGCTGATTTGGGGAAAGGACAGGGGCCCCCCATTCAGCTGGGGCCCTTGGGCAGTGCCAGGTGTGCCCTCTCATTAAGACATCCCTTGCTTAGCCCCTTCCATGTGCACCTTACTGTAAAGGCAAGTTATAGGTTGGGGTGGTTGCCACTTGTATGCAGAGCTTGTCAGCTGAATTGTGCGTGGGGGCGCATGGGATGCTTTCAGCTGCCATTGTACTTTTGCTGGGAATCCAGTGTGTCCCTGCACTTTTGTGTCCCAGTCAGATTAGCAATGGCCCTTTACAGGCAGGAACTCGCAGCCCCCTTTGGTGTAGTACAATTGTAATGAAACAGCTTGTAACTTCTCCTCTGAGGCTACTTTGATATGCGAGTGCTTTGGATTACAAGCATTCTCCTAGAACGAATTATGATCGTGGTAACGAGACCCTTGCTCGCTCGGTTCCGCTCTCCCGACACTCCTCTGCTACTATTGGATCAGATTGCAGATTGCAACGTCTGATGGCTCGGTCATCCAAGGCTCCGAGATTCGAACTACAGCTATGTGCCCTTCGAAATCCATCAGAACAAACACCAGGCAGGCTGTATGTAAGTTCAAACAGGAGACTCTTTTATTGGATGCACACAGCACACTTTTATACAGCAGTTTGACCCCCCTTCCCCCAACAACCGCTTTCCGATTGGTCAATTGTAAAGTACATTGTAGTTCTCAATTAGGTCCTCTTAGCCATGCAAATGAGGACTTGAAACAGGGTCAGCAGGGATTGGTCCGATAGCTTGAATAGGAGGACTGAAATGTGTAATGAGACAGGGGGCAATCACAGTACACAAACAGCCAGACACAGAACAATGCTTTTCCTCCAGACCATGGAGCCGTCTGGGGGGAGGGTTAGCCTTAAGACAGGGCAGAAGACCCCCCACTGTGTAACAGATTTCAAGGAGATACACTTCAGCATTCCAAGGTCCATGACAATCCTAATCCGAGGTTCCACTGTACACGAGCACAACTTATTGGCAGCTTGTGCTGCTTTTCCCTTCCACAGCCTGAGCTCTGCTGTCAGGGCCGGCCTTTGGGGTGTGCGAGCTGTGCGGCCGCACAGGGCGCCATGGGCAACAGGGGTGCCGTGAGGCCATCACAGCTCGCAGAATGTGAGTAACCCCCCTCCTCTCTCCTTCAACCCCTTCTCTCTCTCCTTCAACCCCTCCTCTCTCCGTCACTCCCCCTCCTCTCTCTGTCACCCCCCCTCTCTCTCTCCATCACTCCCCCTCCTCTCTCTGTCACCCCCCCTCTCTCTCTCCGTCACTCCCCCTCCTCTCTCTGTCACCCCCCCCCTCCTCTCTCTCTCCATCACCCCTCCTCCTCTCTCTCCATCACCCCTCCTCCTCTCTCTCCATCACCCCCATACTCCTCTCCCTCTGTCACCCCCCCCTCCCTCTCTCTCTGACACCCCCCACTCTCTCTCTGTCACCCCCCTCTCTCTCTGTCACCCCCCCTCCTCCCTGTCACCCCTTCTCCTCCCTCTCTGTCACTCCCCACCTCTCTGTCCCTCTCTCACCCCCTCTCCTGCCTCCTCCCCCCTTTATCTCACCTCCCTTATTCCACCTCTTTCCCTCCTCAGGGGAGGGGGGTCCCATGAGGTAGGCTGTATGAGGCCCCAATTATTACCGACAGCCACCCTCTGAGTGAGTGTACCAGTTTGGATGTGTCTTGCCGGCACACTTTGTGTATGTTTAGGTGACCAGGGGGCGAAGGGTGAAGATGTGGGGGGCGCCACAGGATTAGCTCGCACAGGGCACCTGAACACCTAAGGCCGGCTCTGTCTGCTGTACACAGACTGATACAAAGTCAAAATCAAAATAGATTTTTTTTTTGTATATTTTCTTTATTTTTGATATCACATAACAGATTGTTTTCGGCATAATCAAAATATTGTTCAGTGGCATATTTTCCATCAGAAAAAAAAAGTAAAATAATCAGAAGCACAATGACAGGCTGATTCCGTGTATTCAGGGAGATTAGCGCTGTAGTTGGTGATGTGTATGAAATAAAAAAAAAAGATGAAAAGGTTCACAGATTGGCAATATGTTCTGTTATCTAGAAAATCAAAATGCATTTAATGATGTACAAAGGATTACAAAGCTTCAATAATCAGCTTTCTACTTTTCTAACTTCCCAGAGTTCAGCTTCAACCTTCATTCCAGCCCAAACCATTTGAATTTTTTGATGTTTTGGATGAAGGAAGCATCGGGGGGATTTTTTATGGCTTTTTTTGACCGCATTGGGCAGATTGCTTGTCACTTCCTGTCCAGATGACAACGTGAAATTAAATGTATTACAACATATCATGTATTTTATTTCATTTGTTCAGCTGCAGAGCAGAACTTTAGAGCGGAGTTCCACACATATAAAAATCGCACACCCACCTGTCCCACGGTTCAGCGATGCGGGCCCATGGAACCTCGCTCCTCTCCCTCTCCTCTCCATGGCACCGGCATTGTAACTGTGGGCGCCCCGGCTGCGGCTTCACAGCCAGGCACCGAGCCAGTGCTTATCAGTGCTGCATATCAGTGTAGCCTCCTCATCAGACAGTGCCACCTCATCAGTGCTGTTTCATCAGTGCCCATCAGCGATGCCCATTTGTGCCCATCAGTGATGCTGGTCAGTGCTGTCCATCAGTGCCCCCTATCCATGCCCATCAGTGATGCCTATTTGTGCCCATCAGTGATGCTGGTCAGTACTGACCATCAGTGGCTGCTCATCAGTTCTGTCCATCAGTGCCTATCAGTGCCATCTATCCATGTTCATCAATGCCACCCATCCGTGCCACTTATCAGTGCCACCTATCAGTATCACCTATCAGTGCCCATCAGTGCTGCATATTAGTGCCTCCTCATCAGACAGTGCTACCTCATCAGTGCCGTCTCATCAGTTCCCATCAGCGATGCCTATCTGTGCCCATCAGTAATGCCCATTTGTGCCCATCAGTGAAGCTGGTGAGTGCTGACTATCAGCTGCTGCTCATCAGTGCCCATTAGTGCCACCTATCCATGCCCGTCAATGCCACCCATTCGTGCCACCTATCAGTGCCCATCAGTTCTGCCTATCAGTGCTCATCAGTGCTGCATATCAGTGTCCATCAGTGCTGCATATTAGTGCCTCCTCATCAGACAGTGCCACCTCATCAGTGCCTTTCAGCGATGCCTATCAGTGCCCATCAATGCTGCATATTAGTGCCTCCTCATCAGACAGTGCCACCTCATCAGTGCCTTTCAGCGATGCCAATCTGTGCCCATCAGTGCTGCCCATTTGTGCCCATCAGTGATGCTGGTCAGTGCTGTCCTTCAGTGCCCATCCGTGCCACCTATCAGTGCTGCATATCAATGCCCATCAGTGCTGCATACTGTATAAGTGCCTCCTTATCAGACAGTGCCACCTCATCAATGCCCATCAGTGCCATCTCATCATTGCCCATCAGGGCAGTCTATCAGTTCCCATCAGTGCAGCCTCATCAGCGCACATCAGTGAAGGAGAAAAATTACTTAATTACAAACTTTTCTGACAGAAACTATGAAAAAAAAAATCCTAAATTTTCTGTCTTTTTTCTTTTTTGCAAAAAAACCCAGCGATGATAAATTACCACCAAAGGAAAGCTCTATTTGTATGATACATTTGTATGATTTGGGGTACAGGGTAGCATATTTGCAAATGTGTCCAAACCAAACCCCTGTTTTTAACATAAACTGTTGGGCAACGTCAATTTGGTTTGTTGACAGGGACAGAGATTGCCGCTCCAGGCAGGTCTTGTTGGGTGTAAATCTTCTTCTCAGGAACTGAGGGTGCTGGCAATGCACATGGCAAATAACAACAAAAGATGATCAGGACGGCCGCACTTCAATCCAACGTAACTTTAACTCGTTCGCGAATAAAAAAACTGGAAACAGGCACTACAAGTCACAGCAACGGGAAACCTAGGACAGCTGACGCGTTTCACACTAACTATACAGTGTTTACTCATAGCTGTAGTCAGTGTGAAACGCGCCAGTTGTCCTAGGTTCCATTGCTGTGACTTGTAGTGCGTGTTTCCATTTTTTTTTTTACATTAACCTCTTCCATACCAGGCAGGCACTTACGCACCTTCCCGCCCAAGCCAATTTTCAGCTTTCAGCGCTGTCGCACTTTGAATGACAATTGCGCGGTCGTGCTGCACTGCACCCAAACAAAATTGGCGTCCTTTTTTCCCCACAAATAGAGCTTTCTTTTGGTGGTATTTGATCACCTCTGCGGTTTTTATTTTTTGCGCAACAACTAATAAAAGACTGAAAATTTAGAAAAATAAATTACATTTTTATTTTTTTCTGGGAACTTTTTTGTAAATAAGTACGTTTTCTCTTTCAATTATGGGCACTTATATGGCGGCACTGATGGGCACTGATGAGGTGGCACTGATGGGCACTGATAGGCGGCGCTGGTATGCAGCACTGATGGGCACTCATAGGCGGCACTGATGGGCACTCATAGGCGGCACTGATGGGCACGCATAGGCGGCAATGATGGGCACTGATGGGTGGCACTTATGGGTGGCACTGATGGGTACTTATGGGTGGCACAGATGGGCACTGATAGGTGGGCACTGGGCATGGATTGGCACGGAGGGGTGGCACTGAAGGACACTGCGGGGTGGCACTGATGGACTTTGAGGGGTGGCACTGATGTATATGTTGCCAGTCAGTGCCCATGTGTGGGCACTGACTGGCATCTTTCTTTTTTTTTACCTGTATTTTTTTTTTTAATCCTTCTTTTTTTCTTTTTTTTTTTACGTTTTTTTTGCCCTGCCAGTGTGGGCATCCCTGGTGTCCAGTGTGGGCATACGAGGGGGGGCTGCGCTGATAAACAATCAGCGTGAACCCCCCCTGTCAGGAGAGCCGCCGATCGGCTCTCCTGTACTCGCGTCTGTCAGACGCGAGTGAGGAAGAGCCATCGGCGGCTCTTCCTGTTTACATCGTGATCAGCCGTGATTGGACACGGCTGATCACGTGGTAGCGAGCCTCCGCCGGAGACTCGTTACCGAGATCGGTGATGCAGGGTGTCAGACTGACACCCCGCATCAGCGATCGCCGCGCTATGCGCCCCCACGGGCGCGCGCGGCATGAAATCGTGCAGAACGTTTGAGAATGTCCAGTCACGATTTCATAACCACTTCCCCCGGCCGTAAATCTGCTATTGGCCGGGCGGGAAGTGGGTAAAGTTACGTTGGGTTTGAGTGCGGCCGTCCTGATCATCTTTTGTTCTTATTTGGGTTGTTGCAGGCTGGCTGCTAAGTGAGCTAGGTTTTTTTTTTTTACATGCGTTGCCCTTCCATGTGCTCCTTGCTGTAAAGACCAGCTATTGGTTGTGGTGGTTGCCATTTGTTTGTGGAGTCTTGAGGATCACATAGTAACTGGGGGCCAGATTCAGAGAAGGGGGCGTAAATTTGTGCGGGCGTAGCGCATGCTCTTTACGCTACGCCTCCGCAACTTTTATGAGCAAGTGCCTTATTCAGAAAGCACTTGCTCCATAAGTTGCGGCGGCGTAGCGTAAAGTGTCCCGCGTAAAGGCGCCTAATTGAAATTAGTCATGTGGGGGTGTGATTCATGTAAATGAATCATGACCCCCCGTAATTTACGTTTTTTTCTGAACGGCGCATGCGCCGTCCGTGGACGTATCCCAGTGCGCATGCGCAAGATGTCAATGTAAACGTAACTTATGTCCAGCCCCATTCCCGAACGATTTACGCAAACGACGTAGAATTTGACGCTGTACGGACGTTCATAGTTAACATTGGCTGCGCCTCATATAGCAGGGGTAACATTACGCCGGACTAACGCTTACGCAAACGACGTAAAATACGGCGCCTGGCCGCAAGTACGTTCGTGAATCGGCGTATCTCCCTAATTTACATATTGGACGCGTAGATTGATGGAAGCGCCACCTAGCGGTCAGTGTAAATATGCAACTAAGATACGACGGTGTAACAGACTTACGCCACTCGTATCTTAGCTGAATTCCGGCGTATCTTGTTTTCTGAATACAGAAAAAAGATACGCCAGCGCAGAATAGACTTTACGCGGCGTATCTATAGATACGCCGACGTAAAGGCTATCTGAATCTGGCCCTGGATGTGGTATTTGTTTAGATTGTTTAGGAGCCATTCGTTGTACATTGAGGCCTTTACTATATTTTTTTAGTTTCTGGGATGTCTCAGTTCCAAATCTCATAAATTGGGCAATAGACCATTCCTTCGTACCGAGTCACCGAACATTGCCGGCTGGCAGATGGCTCCTCCCATATGATTTTCCTCTATAACTCAATTTGCTGTAGAAGACGCAGGACCAGTTTAATTACTTTCCTCGACTCCTCTGTCTCCGGGGGATTGCTAAACAAAGCGCGGGATGTTGTCATTGGTGGTCTCATTCCGCTACAATGTATAAATTACCAATTGTTGTCACTTGATAAACACGTCTTTACAGCTTGTCCATGTTGCTAAATATTCATGTTTATTTATGTGAGGTTCAGTTTTATGACTTAATTTCGGTTCATTTGTGTTATACTTTCCGTGTTCCTCTTTGCATCTTGTTTTCTCTCTTCCTCTTGTGTCTAATTTATCTATCTATCCATCTATTATCAATCTATATATCTATTTATCTGTCTATTACATAGCTCTCGTATCTATCTATCCATCTATTATCAATCTATATATCTATTTATTTAGGGCTGTGACTGATTAAAATTTTTGTGTTCGATTAATCGTTTTTTTTTTAAATCGATTAATCGATTAAATTTCGATTAATTAACGCACATACAGATACAACTACTTTTAGCTGATCTCCTTGCATTGCAACTCTGCATTATTCAGTGGTAAATGTGATGGGGGCAGATGTGTATATTTTTGCAGTATGGGGGCAGATGAGTATATTACAGCATCTACCCCCATGCTGTAATATACACATCTGCCCCCATGCTGTAATATACACACACATCTGCCCCCATGCTGTAATATACACACACAACCTCAACAACCTCAACAACCTCAACAACCTCAACAATGATGGTGGAAACCCTCAAGGATAATCCAAGTATTAATACACTCCAATCTTATTTAAACATACAATATATACTGTTCAATCTCCACACACGTATATAATAGTGTATGAATAGTGGTGTAAATCCATTCCACAATGTGTTGTGCTAATATCCAATTTATAAACACCTTTTGCGTTAGATACGTTGGATATTAGCACAGCACATTGTGGAATGGATTTACACCACTATTCATACACTATTATATACGTGTGTGGAGATTGAACAGTATATATTGTATGTTTAAATAAGATTGGAGTGTATTAATATTTGGATTATCCTTGGGGGTTTCCACCATCATTCACAATTCATCTTTTAACATTTGAATTAATATAATAATCATTACATTTTTGTTTTTTAGGCATTTTTTTTATATCAGAGTCCCCTATATCAGATTCTCTTGAGAGAGCAGTCTCTAAAGGGGTGTTGATGTAATTGAACTGTGAAATAATGGGTGTCTCTAAAGAAGGGGGTGATATAAGGACACACTGATCCTTATATCATAATGTGGGTCTCTAAAGGGGGTGCTTATATAAAGAGTTTCCCTTATCTAATAGAGGTCTCTAAGTAGGGGGGTGCTGATATAATGGGGGTCTCTAAGTGGTCAACAGCAGTCAGAACCCCCCTCCCCACAGACTTTCCCCATTAGCTCAGATTCCCCTTCCCTTATATAGGTCCGCCCCCATGATTAGATCAGGGACACCCCCATCAGTGTCCCCTGCCCTGAAAGACCCCCATTAGACTGCCTTACCAAGAGGCGGGAAGTGTGGGAGCTGGAGCATTCATTCACAGGGCTGCTGTTAGAAATTATTAGGGAGGTAAAAAAGAGGAAGGAGAGAGAGCAGGACAGAGAGAGAGAGAGAGGGGGGGCAGGACAGAGAGAGAGAGAGAGAGAGGGGGGGCAGGACAGAGAGAGAGAGGGGGGGGCAGGACAGAGAGAGAGAGAGGGGGGGCAGGACAGAGAGAGAGAGAGAGGGGGGGGCAGGACAGAGAGAGAGAGAGGGGGGGCAGGACAGAGAGAGAGAGAGGGGGGGCAGGACCGAGAGAGAGGGGGGGGCAGGACAGAGAGAGAGGGGGGGGCAGGACAGAGAGAGAGGGGGGGGCAGGACAGAGAGAGAGGGGGGGCAGGACAGAGAGAGAGGGGGGGGCAGGACAGAGAGAGAGGGGGGGGGCAGGACAGAGAGAGAGGGGGGGCAGGACAGAGAGAGAGGGGGGGCAGGACAGAGAGAGAGGGGGGGCAGGACAGAGAGAGAGGCTGACAGAGCAGATGGGAGACAGACCTTTAGAAGACAGCGACACAGCGCGGGTTACGACTCTGGAGCATGCAGGGCAGGCGTGATTATACAAAGACAGCCCTGCATCCACATGTGACCACTGAGCAGCAGCTACGGCTCTAGGCGAATCCTTCATCACATACCCTCATGTCCGCCGCGCTGTCCGATCCATCACGTCCCGCACAGCGGCACATGACATCATGTCACATGCAGCCTGCTCGGCCAACCACAGGACACCCGCTGCTGCCCTTTGCTGAGCTGGGCTCAGACACACAAAGCGCACCGTGCCACCACCGATGTTTAGGCAGTGTACATTGATAGCCGCACGCCACCCGAGATGATCACGGCGGGTGATGATGACGTCAGCGCGCCGCTACTTGGTTGCCGCCGGGTGGACCAAGATGGCCGCGGCTCCGGAGCTAGGCCGAAGCCGCGGTCTTTCCTATCGGCGAGACCGCGGAGCTCACTCCGCGGATCGTCGATCAAATTTTTTTTAGTCGATCAAAGAAATTAACAATTAATCGAACAATTAATCGTTAATTTCCGCAGCCCTACTATTTATCTGTCTATTACATAGCTCTCGTATCTATCTATCCATCTATTAACAATCTATAGCCCGGATACACAAAGCACTTACGCCAACGTATTTCCAGATACACCGGCATAAGTACAAATATGCGCCGTCGTATCTATGCACCGACCCACAAACTTATGCCGCGTACACACGACGTTTTCTGTGAAGTAAAAAACAACGTTTTTGAAACGTCACTTTCAAAGACAATTTTGCATACACACTATCGTTTTTTTCACAAAAAGCGAGGTTACGTTCACCACTCTTTTCCATTGAAGCTCGCTTCATAACTAGCTTCTGGGCATGCGCGGGTTGAAAAACGTCGTTTTAAAAGACGTTTTTGCTACACACGGTGACTTTTTCATCGCAAAAAACGACCGTGTGTACGCGGCATAAGATACGCCTAAAAATAGGCTTCATCCCACCGACGTAACTTGCCTACGCCGGCGTAGAGTGGGTGCATATTTACGCTGGACGCATGTGGCTTTCCCATGGATTTTCTATTCAAATATGCAAATGAGTGAGATACGCCGATTCACGAACGTACTTGCGCCCGGCGCATGATTTACGCAGGCCAATGTTCGGCTTTTCTCGGCTCCTGCGCCCCCGTACCTCAGGCCAAATGATTTATTGCAGGCCTATTTGGCTTGAATTCTGCTCATCTTGCGAGTCAACACTCGCAAATCAAAACGCTCTCAAACCAAGTTACTCTTAAACCGAGGTTCCACTGTATAACGGCTTCAACTCATCTTTGAAGGCTGTCCACAAGGTTTAGGAGGGTGTCTATGGGAATGTTTGACCTTTTTTCCAAAAGCGCATTTGTGAGTAGTGTTGCTCACGAATATTCGCATTGCGAATATTCGTTACGAATATTGCATATTCGAGTATTTAGCGAATAAATCGAATATCGCGGTGAATATTCGCTATTGCGAATATTCGTATTTTTTCAAATTTATTTTTAAAACAGATCACATCCTAGTGATCTCCATCGACGTCTAAAAGCATTGCTGGTATGATTAGAGACCCTGGGCCGAGTAGCCGAGGCGATACTTTTTTGCCGAATATGCTGAATATTCGTATTACGAATATTCGCAACTTTCTCTGCCCTTCTGTGTTTTGTGTATATAAAAAAAAAAAAAAAGCTTTAGTTTTCATAAGTTTGTGTAAGTAGAGTAGGCCTTGTACACACGAGGGGATATTTCCGCGAATGGTCCGACGGACCATTCGCGAAAAATCCCCTCGTCTGTAGGGGCAAACGGACGCTTTCTCTGAAAAATTTCAAAGCATGCTTTGAAATAATTCCGCCGGATGTGGCCGTCAGATTTGTGTATACGGCAAACCAGCGGAAATCTTGCCGCAATGCGTCGTATCCTGTGAATGGATCCGACGCATGCGCGCGGAAGTGTTTACTTCCTGGTGCTGACGTGGCGGTACGTGGCGGCGTCAACGTCACCGCCGCGTACCGCGCTGTCCGCCGGCGGGGAATTTGATCCGATGGTGTGTAAGCCAGATCAAAACATCCCGGCGCAAATTGTGTACGGTCCGGGGAGTAGTGGATTTCCCCTCGTGTGTACAAGGCCTAGTGTTTAGTGCATATTAGTTTAGTAATCCAGGAAATGATCTCCGTTTTCGCGTGTTGACGAGAATTTCGCAATCAATTTCGCATTTGCATTAGCGAAATTTCGCCAATTTTTTTTTTTTTTTTTGATAAAATATCACGAATATTCGATATTAACGAATATTTCACGAATATTCTTCTATATATTCGTGAAATATCGCGAAATCGAATATGGCGTATTCCGCTCAACACTGTTTGTGAGGTTGGGCACTGATGTGGACGGGAAGGCTTGGCTCGCAGTCTCCGCTCTACTTTATCCCAAACGTGTTCTATCAGTTTTGGGGCTAAGACTGGGATGCCATTAAAGGTCATGTGCATGTAAAGGCAGGCGTCACAATACTTTTGGTAATATAGTGTACATATTTATGTACTATGACAGTGCTGTGCTCTCAACAGTGTACAAAGTCAAACGGCGCTCATACAAATCACCAAACATCGATAAACGTAAACCATCAAAAAATCCCAATATAAAGTGGTGTGTTGCAATCAAATAAATATCGTAAATTCAATTTTAGTCCTGATACATTAGCAGCCCCCCCATTGATTTTACGTCTTTAGTGTTTTTGTATAATGTATGGATAACACTTTGGCAATAACTTCTTTCATTTTTATTTGTTATGAAATGTTCATGTTTTGGCATCAATAAACCAAACAAGCGATAAATGAATTATTGTTCTCCAGAAGCCGCATCTTCAGATATTTACAGATGAGCGTCCTCGGGGTCCCTCCGGCGCCCGGTCCCCCTGACAGACGGAATGCCCTCTCCAATATCTGCAATTAAATATTGACAAAAGCCGACACATCCGCAGCACAATGTGTTAATGTGAAGATTACAGATGAGGGGGAGAGATAGAGGGAGCCAATCGTTTTACATTATTCCATCATCATAACGGATAATGATTGCCCTTCATTGGATAACAATAATAAATGGGATTTCGTACCCCAGCTATAAATTGTGAGAATTCACAAAGGATTCATGAAATATTAAAGAGAAACATGGGGGTGGATCTACTAAATGCACAGTGCACTCTGCAAGGGAAATTGGGAAATTGCACTCCCCTCCCACAAGCTCCATGACCGTGCCTGCGGGACCCGCGGACTCAAAGTCCGCCGCAGGGGCGGACTGACCATTGAGTCATTCGGGCACTGCTCGAGGGCCCCATGCCACTAGGGGGCCCCATCAGGGTTGCCAGGTTCATTAAAACCAGGGACAGTATGTAAAAATCTGTGCTTTTTTTTACATCTGTCCCTCATATGTCCGAAACTGACATGCTTTTGATGTGAAAACCCAGAGATTTTAGCTGCCCCGCCTCTGCACTGCCACCTGGCTTGGTGGCCATCTGTAAGCCCGGGGGCCCCATAATCTTCCATTGCCCGGGGGCCCCATGAGTTGTCAGTCCGCCCCTGGTCCGCCGGTGTGTCCCGCGATCGGGTCACAGAGCTGCAGAACGGGGAGAGGCCACTGTAAACAAGCATCTCCCCGTTCTGCCTAGTGACACAGCACTGATCTTCCGCTCCCTCTCATCGAGAGCAGCAATCAGTGACGTGTCACTCATAGCCACGCCCCCCTAACAGTTATGCCGCGTACACACAATCATTTTTTGCGATGAAAAAAACGAAGTTTTCAATCATGAAAAAAAAAAAAACAACGTTTTTCAAACTTCGTTTTCCAAAACGACGTTGCGTACACACCATCGTTTTTCTACAAAGCTCTAGCAAAGCGCGGTTACCTACACCACGTTCGACGGCACTCTTTTCCATTGAAGCTTCTGAGCATGCGCGGGTTTAAAAACGTCGTTTTCAACGTCGTTTTGCCCACACACCATCACTTTTTATGACACAAGAAACAACGTTTTGAAAAACGACACAAAAAATTCAAGCATGTTGGAATTTTTTTTTGGTCGTTTTTTTTTAAGACAAAAAACAACGTTTTGCCCACACACGATCAATTTAAATGACGTTTTAAAAAACATCGTTTTTTTTTCATCGCAAAAAGTGATCGTGTGTACGCGGCATTAGATCCACTCCCTAGGACATACTTAACCCCTTTCAGCGCCCCCTAGTGGTTAACCCCTTCACTGCCAGTGTCATTTACACAGTAATTTACACAGTGCATTTTTATGTGTCAAAAGTGTCCGATGTGTCCGCCATAATGTCGCAGTCGCGATAAAAAACACAGATCGCCGCCTTTACAAGTAAAAAAAAAATACTAATAAAAATGCCATAAAACTATACCTTAATTTGTAGACGCTATAACTTTTGTGCAAACCAATCAATAATTTTTTTTTTTTACCAAATATATGTAGAAGAATACGTATCGGCCTAAACTGTGGATTTTTTTTTTTTTGGGGGATATTTATTATAGCAAAAAGTTAAAAATATTGCATTTATTTTAAAATTGTCGCTCTATTTTTGTTTATAGCGCAAAAAATAAAAAACACAGAGTTGATCAAATACCACCAAAAGAAAGCTCTATTTGTGAGTGAGTAACTTGTATAGCGCTACAAATGCAAACTAAATCGCCTCAAGGAGCTGTAACCAATGTGATTCACGCTTCAGAAAAGATGGGTCTTACGTTTTTTTCTGAAGGCCTGATGATTTTCCTCCAACCGAATGTCTGCGGGTAGAGCATCCCATTACCGAGGTCCTTGGACAGCGAATCGTCGTTCTCCTTTCATTTTGTAGCAAGATTTAGGGATGTGGAGGAGGTTCTGATTTGTTCATCGGAGGACCCGACTTGGGGTGTAGTGTTTTATTTTCTCACATAGGTCTTGCGGCGCGATTCCTTGCGTGGGTGAGGCAAAGGGTCTTGAATGTCACCAGGTCCTTTATGGCTAGCCAGTGGAGGGTCCTCATGGCCGTGAAGATTGGTTCCCATGGTTTTTTACCCGCTACCAGTCTGGCTGCCGTGTTTTGGACAACTTGTAGACGAGCCATCTGGTATTTCGGTAGTCCTAGGCAGGGCTTTTTTTTCAGAGATAAGGTGCAGGAACCCCCGCCCCTCCGAGTCACCACTTGACTCTGCCCCCTACCCACCTCCAAACACCGTTCCTTGGGTCTAACCCTTACCCACCTCCCGGTACTGCCCCTTTTAGAGAACACAGAGCTATGGAATATGTTAATGATATCAAGAAAGGCAGTAAAATAGATCTAGCAACAATTGACACCCCAGCGACAATAGATCCCCTGCAGGAACAATGCATACCCAACATCCAGCATCAATGGACCCTTCCGCAGCAAGCAATATTCGACCCCCTCCCTCAACAGTAGATCTCTCCCAGCAACGATTGACCCCCTGCAACATAAGACCCACCCTAGCAACAATATAAACCCCATCAGCAACAATAGACCCCCTGCAAAAAAAAATCCATCCAGCAACAATAGATTTCCCAGCAGCCAGCATCAATTGACCCTCCAGCAGCCAGCTACAAAGACCCTTCCCTCAGCAGTAGATCCCTCCCAGCAATGATTGACCCCCCTATAATATAAGACCCACACCCAGCAACAATAGATCTCTCACAAGCAACAGAAGTCCTCCCAAGCAACAGTAGACCTCCTTCTTCCCCAAAAATAGATACTCTCCAGCAACAATAGATTCCTCAACAGCCAACATCAATAGACCCTCCAGCACACCCCAGCACCCAATGCAATTCAGTTCTGGAGGTGCCGGAACTGCGTTTCCCCCACGTTCCTGCATAAAAAAAGCCCTGGTCCTAGGTAGAGGGAGTTTGCGTAGTCGAGTCTGGAATTGATGAGTTTTCCCACTACTACTGTTGTGTCTTCTTTCGGGATGAAGGGGATGAGTCTGCGCTGCAAGCGGAGAAGATAGTGAGAAAAAAATACATCAATTTTGTTTGGGAGCTACTTCGCACGACCGCGCAATTGTCAGTTAAAGCGACGCAGTGCCGAATCGCAAAAAGTGCTCTGGTCTTTGGCCAGCGAAATGGTCCGGGGCCTAAGTGGTTAAGAACCCTGAAAATGTGAGGGTTTAATCGAAAAACGGAGAGTGTTAAAAAATGAAGTCATCATTATACACTTTTAGGCTACCGAACTCCCCGAACCTGCCCAACCCTGACCATTAACATTCTTCAGCACTGAGCTGGAATCATCATTGCACAGGGATCCCGCACGGTTAGATGTATTGAAATATAAAAATCGAAAAAAATAAGTGGCTATAAGCAGAAAACAGAAAAAGCATTGAATAAAACATCTGTTTTTGATAAAAGACCTTGTTACTTGAAGAAGTGTTTCTTATTTACCAAGTCTTAGCCTTGGGAAGGAAAAAAACATAATTTCTAACATACCCAACTGTCGCAGAGATCTACTTTCCCGGGCCCGGTGATGGCGCGGCCGAGTCTCTGCGCTGGTAATTATTTCTTTACAATGAGCTGAGGGTCAGGTCCTGTGCCCCGCGTATATTGTACTCATCCTTCTGCTATCCCGGGGCTTCTTCTATCCTCCTCCAGTCTCCATCCTCCGTGACCTTACATCTTCCTCTTATTTTATCTTACCCCCGGGCGATCTGTTAAACTCACTCCCGTATCGTGTTGCAGTAAAGTGGATGAAGCGAACGGTTCACAGTTAAGAAAATTCACTTAGCCCTCTTCAGGAGATGTAAATTGTTGCTCCTTGCCATCCTAATTAATATGCTTTTTTTTTTTTCTCCTTCTCCATTCCGCTTTGCTAATATCTCCGTCTACTTGTGCCATAGAGTTTGCGGATTTGGAAATCTCTGGTCAAAGCCGTAAATAGCGCAACTGGATATATTAAATATTGAATATATGAACATTGGAGCAACTGGATTTCGGACATTCGGACATTTGCAAAAACAATTTACTGGCAAGAATTTAAAAAAGTGGTGCAAGAATTTTCCCCAAAAAAATTTAAAAAAGTAAATTTGTCTTGAAAAAATTGCAGAGTCTTCCAATGCCGAATTTTCCAAAAAAATATTGTTACTTGGCTGTAATGGTGACCCATTGGCTATTAAGCCGGGTTGCGCACAGACCCACACTGCGCACAGACCCAGGGTCCGACATTGGGAGCGTTCGGCTCTTCTCGGCGCTGCGCACAGACCCAGGAGCATGCGCACAGACCCAGGAGTGACCCAGGAGGCAGCTCCTGGGTCTGTGCGCAGGCGCCGAGAAGAGCCGAACGACGTGTGAAACGCCTTATCAATGTTTCCGATTATAAAGTAAGTACAATAAAAAAAAAAAAAACAGAGAGCCGTCTTAACTAGTCCGATACAAGACTTTGAAAATGCTCCCTGCACTACTTTGGTCCGACTTTGATCCTACTTCAGCCCACTGAATATCATTGAAGTCGGATCAAAGTAGGATCCGTGTCCTTACTGTGACAGACTTACCCGGGACATCCCCGGACCCTCTTATGTCTAAAATCATCCTATGTCCACTAGGAGCATAGCTTACCATCAGACTTTTGACATCTGACTGTCAGGTCACCTGTGGCCCGGTGACAAGTGCACCCCGTTGGAGACAGGGGTGCACTGCAAGGTAGCGAACCAAATAGCTGACTGGTGCGAGTGGACAGGAAACGTGAGCCCAAGATTCCCCAGGGCGCAGGGTCTAAGGTCCAGCAGGTGTTCCCCAGAGCCTCAGGTGGTGAGGATGGCCTTCACTGCAACTGAACCCAGGTCGCGGCCCCTGGGGTCCCCCAGGTCACGCTCCGTAGGGAGAGAGGAGAAGCAGCCACTGAGGACACAAGGGATAGAGATGGGTAAGCCGAGGTTGGGGCAACAGGCAGACAAGGGTAACCAAGGGACAGGCCAAAGGTCAGGGTCACAGGCAAATAGTCAGAGACGAGCCAAAATCTTGCACACTGTTAGCTTGTTGTATGTGTTATGTCTCGACTGGTTGTTTCTTTTGACATTAAATTCCTTATAAATAGCCACAGTCTCTTGGCATATCAGACAAACCCAGTGATTCCGCATTTCAGTGAAAAAATATTCCACTTTCCACCTGTCCTGGAAACGGCGGCCCTCACTGTCAACTTTCCTTTTCAAATTTACAGCAGCCATTTTAGAAATCTACCAGAAGTGGAAGGGATCATGTGAGCGCAGTGGCAGAGGTTTTGGTCTAAGTGTGTTTGTCCAATACACTAATACACGGCCCAACAAGAATACTCTTGCCTTTGCGTCTGTATGTGGTGAAGATACAGCACAGGGAGAAGGAAGGTGCCAAATCTTGCGTCGTCCGAGAGTTTGTGAGAACGCCAACTGAAGATGTGCAGTTCCCGCGGAGTCTGAGAGATCGTGAGAACACAGGCTGAAATTGGCCCTGGGGCTGGACTTTGGACATGCCTGCTCTAAAGGGGTACAGATTTTCACAGACATTTTGTTGCAATAGAAGCTCACAATTTTTCCCATCCCTTATGACAAGGTGGAAACGATAATAGACTCTGGAACCAGGCCCGGACTGGCCATAGGGCATAGCGGGCATATAGTGGGCTGCGGTGGACCACGGGCCGCATGTCACGTCTCCCCCCAGTGTAACATGCAGGGGGTCCATAACTGTTAGGGGGTGTCTGTGTAACAAACTGTGGGGGGCTGTGTAATGTAAAGGGGTCCAGAAGTGCAGGGTGCTGCGTAATGTAAAGGGGCCCAGAGGTGCAGGGTGGTGTGCAATTTAAAGGGGTCCAGAGGTGCAGGGTGCTATGTAATGTAAAACGGTCCAGAGGTGCGGTGCTATTTAATGTAAAGGGGTGCAGGGTGCTGTGTAATGTAAAAGGGTCCAGAGGTCCGGTGCTATGTAATGTAAAGGGGTCCAGAGGTGCAGGGTGGTGTGTAATGTAAAGGGGTCTAGAGGTGCAGTGTAATGTAAAGGGGTCCAGAGGTGCAGGGTGTTGTGTAATGTAAAAGGGTACAGAGGTGCAGGGTGCTGTGTAATGTAAAAGGGTCCAGAGGTGCGGTGCTATGTAATGTAAAGGGGTCCAGAGGTGCAGGGTGGTGTGTAATGTAAAGGGGTCCAGAGGTGCAGGGTGTTGTGTAATGTAAAAGGGTACAGAGGTGCAGGGTGGTGTGTAATGTAAAGGGGTCCAGAGGTGCAGGGTGTTGTGTAATGTAAAAGGGTACAGAGGTGCAGGGTGCTGTGTAATGTAAAAGGGTCCAGAGGTGTGGTGCTATTTAATGTAAAGGGGTCCAGAGGTGTAGGGTGCTGTGTAATGTAAAGGAGTCCAGAGGTACAAGGTGCTGGAACCCCACATCCCATCATTAATCGTTGCAGCCGCCGCGCCCCCCCCCCCCCCCCCCCCGGATGCTCAGTCTAAAATGCCCGGGCCTAATATTGTCCCAGTCCGGGCCTGTCTGAAACTGTTCTCCTTTTTAGGCAGAAGCTTTACCTCATTTACTAAGTTCTGGAGCAACTGGACTTTGCAAAGTGCAAAGTTAGTAAACTGACCCCTAAGTATTTAAAAAGGAGAATGGTTACAGAGTCTATTATGGTTACCACCTTGTCATAAGGAATGGGGAAAATTGAGAGTTTTCTATTGCAACAACATTTCTGTGAAAATCTGGAGATTTCAGCCAAATTTCCCCATTTTGCCAAACTGCATTTACTAAGTTCCCGGAGCAAGTTGCAGAGTGCACAGTCGATTTTCCTTTAATAAATCTACCCCTAAGTATTTAAAAATTCCACAGTTTATTATGGTCATGAAGCAAGTTTATGGTCCAAAAGGAAGTGGAAATTACAAAGGGTTTGTAAGTAGGCAATGGGCTTTAAATGGTTCCTAGGGGGCTACAGAAGCTTCTTTCATCTGTCCTTGACAACATCCAGAAAAAGTAGCCATCCAAAGTCCAACTCTTGTAAAACTTTATTATACCAGGAAACATTTAAAAGAATCCCCACCTGGCACCCCCTCCTTGCAACACTGGGCTTAATGTTGGGTGAAACGCGTCAGTCGGGAAATCCCAGATGGGGATTTTATGAAATTAGTCCTGAAATAATGACGTTTTTCAAGTTTTTGATGTATATTACAATCTGTTTTTGCCCAGATTTACAGTTTGGTCCCTCCTTGGTGTTTGCACCAGGCCAGCGAAGAGAGTGATACACCATGTAGGACTTAGGAGCAACTGAAAACTTTCACTTGTATCTAAAGTTACAGCCCCTTACTGGCCTTGTCATTTTATGTTTATTTTTTCCACAATGTTTTTTTTTAAAACATTCAAAACTATAGTATTAAATTATGTGAGAAAAATGTGTATAATTTGCGCCACAGAGAAACAATGTTAATTCTCCCAACTAATGGGTAGAATTACGTGTAATTAAACCTAAATATATTTAAATATACCAGTTTAAGAGCTGCCACCTAAAAATTTTCAGTGTGTGAAAATACAAATAGAATCGGGGGTGAAGGGGCGCTGAAAACACAAAATCAATACAAAGTATGTATACTTAAGTGCATATATATACATTGAAATGTGCAATCTATTAATACAAAAATCATAAATTATTTATATAGTGAACTAGTGTCCATACAATGAAGTAAAAGAAAAGTCCCAATAGTGCTAAATAATAAGCACCCAATGGCATATCACAGCTCAAAAAATGACGTATATATTGCAGTTCTATAACCACCACCATATATTTGCACCCGATGTGATCGATAGAAATGGCTCCTTACCAATAATAGTAGACTCTTTTAATTAAAAAAGAAGTCATAAACCGCTTATGTCAATGGGATGACTCAGAATGATCCGGATAGGCACATCAGATGATCCAACATTCATATAGATAGGAACAGAAAGGCAATCATAGTGAAGTATTGTTTATTAAAATATTATAAAAAGTAACATGCCAAATGGCTGCTTACTTAGATTGTGCCCTGATCCCGGCACTGAGGCTTGGAGCGTGTATTCGATATCCAATCGAACCCGCGGATTGGAATATAGGACGGTGATCCGTCGCGCTGGTAGTCTCACTGGCCGACGTACATTCTACCGTCGAAGCAACGTGGATACGGAGAAGGATCGAAAGTCCGTCGCACTGCTAGTCCCACTAGTCGGCGTGCGTTCCACCATCGGAAACCAACGGACCCGGAAATCGGAAGTGGTAGGGAAAAGCGTGACTGGTTAGCGCCTCGAAGTACGTTTCGTTGTTTACGTCATCAGGAAGCGTAACCAGTCACGCTATGGAGTTGTATTTACCCAATGGCCAATTGAGATTGATAGGGGAACTAGCCAATCGAATGTAAAGCCTCGGTCCCGCTATCACACACCATACAATTGTATATGCAAACAACACCTACTAGATGCTGCACTCGCAAATCCAATTACAATGTTGCCATATACGTCTGGCATATTACATATATGTACTGTCCCTGCCCTTTTGCATATAGCACTACATACATGTTGCAATTTTAGTATCAAAATGGCAATACAATTAGAATCTGATTAAAATTACATTCCAACATGTTAATTGATATTATAATTAAAAAATTAAAAATTAAAAATTGAAATTGAAATACCCCTATAAAGTACCAGCATAAATATTGTCTGCCTAAATGTATATTACATGCTGCTGCTAGTCTTAGAACACCCACTACCACCAGTTGGTATACTAGCTGTACCAATATCTGGTAATTGGTACTGTTTAATTTATTTATAGATTTTAGTTAAAAAAATATTTTTTATATATTTTATTTCAAAAAAGGCCCTTTTACTTGTTGTTCAAGAAGCAATTCAAGTCTAATTCTACATTAAGGCCTTGAGGCAAAAAAAACAAACACTAATACAAAAAGCACCGAATGAAATAAACTGAGCTACTCTAGATATAACCCAACCCCCCAAAAAATATAGAAAACACAACCACTAAACAAAGGGAGTACATTTTAAACCAAGAGCAAGAACTATAGGGGTAGATTCAGGTAATTTGCGCAGCGTATTCGAAATACTCTACGCTGACGTATTTTACCAGGCTCTAAATGGAATTCTGGTAGATTTTTGCCCGTACGATACGGCGGCGTAGTCTATTTCTCGCCACGTAATCGAAATACGCGATTAGGGGGCGTGAAGCATTTAAATTAGGCGCGTCGCCGCGGCGATCGAACTGCGCATGCTCCGTTCAGAGATTTCCCGCCGTGCATTGCGCGAAATCACGTTGTTACGTCATTCGTAGTTTGAGTAGCGTCATTTACGAACATTCCTATTCCCGGACGACTTACGTAAAAAATAATAAAAGACGTCGGAAAACGTTGAAATTCGACGCGGGAACGACGGCAATACTTAACATGGGCTGTCTAATATTAGAGCAGCAAAAAGCTGGCATAGTGTTACGCAAAAAAAAGATGACTAAAGATGCCGTAAGAGATTGCGATTGAAGATCGTAATTTCGGGGGTTGGCCGGCAAAAGCTCATTAGCATACACCGACGCGGAAAACGACGGGAAGTCCACCCAGTGGCCGCAATTTTTTTGCAGCGTAGATCCGAAGGCGTACGAACACGTAATCCAGTCGAATTGAAGCCCGCAGCCGTCTATTCATGGTTTGAGGTTTTAGACTAGCTAGAAACCGTGCGTAATTCGAAAGTACTCCAGTCTAACACCAGTTAGACAGGAGTTACGGCTCTCTGAATCTGGCCCATAGTTTCTGCCTCAATGGAATTTTGCAGACAGTTAATGGATAGTTTGCAGTAAAATCAATGTAGCCGGCATCACTCCGCTTATCCGTATTTGTTATGCGGTGATCATTTACTAAACGTCGCACAACCCACGCTTCTTCATTAACTTGTGTTCCTCAATTGCAAAGAAATCTTAATTTGGTGAATTGTTTCTAGAGAGGATGGGGCTTTTAACCTGTCTTTTATCAGCAGGTACCCATTCCCCCTCCTCTGTGCTCTGGCTGTGTGGATGATGTTATCTGGTATACTGCATGTTCCTAATTTCCCATTCCCATTTACAAGTTGGCTTGCATTATAGTTATTGATTTCTATTTGTGACCGGCACCAACCCTCTGCCTGGATATTGGACTATGCCTGCCTGCAACCTTCCCCAACCTTCTGTCTGGATATTGGACTATGCCTGCCTGCAACCTTCCCCAACCTTCTGCCTGGATATTGGACTATGCCTGCCTGCACCCTTCCCCAACCCTCTGCCTGGATATTGGACTATGCCTGCCTGCAACCTTCCCCAACCTTCTGCCTGGATATTGGACTATGCCTGCCTGCAACCTTCCCTAACCTTCTGTCTGGATATTGGACTATGTCTGCCTTCAACCTTCCCCAAACTTCTGCCTGGATATTGGACTATTCCTGCCTGCAACTTCCCCAACCTTCTGCCTGGATCAAGGACTATGTTTACATGACACCTTCTCCTACCTCTTCCGTGAGTCCTGGACTATGCGTGCTTGACAACTTCCTCGACCTTCTGCCTGGATGCTGGACTATATCTGCCTGCTACCATCCCTGACCTTCTCCCTGGATCCTGGACTGTCTGCCTGACACTTTTCCTGACCTTATGCATGAATTGCAGACTATGCTTGCCTGCCACCTTCCTCAAACTTTTGCCTGGATCCTGGACACTTTGCCTTCCACCTTCTCTAACCTTGTGCCTGAATCCAGAACTATGCCAGCCTGCCACATCCCCCTACTTTCTGTCTGGTATTTGGGCTATGCCTTCCTGCAACTTTGCATGACCTTCTGTCAAGATTCTGGATGACTATGTCTGTCTACCACCTTGCCCAACCTTTTGTTTGGATCTTGGCAGGGCTTTTTTTCTGGGGGAACTTGGGGGAACTCAGTTCCACCACCTTTGGCTCAGACCCTTTGGTGCCTGCTTACCACAATCACTTGTAAACACAGAAGTCTGGTTTCTGTGTTTACAAGTGACAGCTTTGTAACCCCCTGAACTCTGAACTCTGTATGTAATGCAATTCTGGTATTTAATGCCCCTTTAAGACCCTTCTACTGTTTGCGAAATCTGAACGGGTCGTTGTTGAGTTCCTGTACCTATTTTCTGAGAAAAAAAGCTCTGGATCTTGGACTATCCCTGCATGACACTTTCTCCATCCTCCTGCCTGAAACCTGGATTGTCATTCTACTACCTTCTCCAACCATCTGCTTGAATCCTGGATTGTCAATCTACTACCTTCTCCAACCATCTACCTGAATCCAGGATTGTCAATCTACTACCTTCTCCAACCATCCTTCTGAATCCTGGATTGTCAATCTACTACCTTCTCTAACCATCTGCATGAATCCTGGATTGTCAATCTACTACCTTCTCCAGCCATCTGCCTGAATCCTAGATTGTCAATCTACTACCTTCTCCAACCATCTGCCTGAATCCTGGATTGTCAATCTACTACCTTCTCCAACCATCTGCATGAATCCTGGATTGTCAATCTACTACCTTCTCCAGCCATCTGCCTGAATCCTGGATTGTCAATCTACTACCTTCTCCAGCCATCTGCCTGAATCCTGGATTGTCAATCTACTACCTTCTCCAACCATCTGCATGAATCCTGGATTGTCAATCTACTACCTTCTCCAACCATCTGCCTGAATCCTGTATTGTCAATCTACTGCCTTCTCCAACCATCTGCCTGAATCCTGGATTGTCAATCTGCTGCCTTCTCCAACCATCTGCCTGAATCCTGGATTGTCAATCTACTGCCTTCTCCAACCATCTGCCTGAATCCTGGATTGTCAATCTGCTGCCTTCTCCAACCATCTGCCTGAATCCTGGATTGTCAATCTACTGCCTTCTCCAACCATCTGCCTGAATCCTGGATTGTCAATCTGCTGCCTTCTCCAACCATCTGCCTGAATCCTGGATTGTCAATCTACTGCCTTCTCCAACCATCTGCCTGAATCCTGGATTGTCAATCTACTGCCTTCTCCAACCATCTGCCAGAATCCTGGATTGTCAATCTACTACCTCCTCCATCCTCCTGCCTGAATCTTGGACTATGTCTGCCTGCCACCTTCTCCATCCTTCTGCCTGGATCCTGGATGTGCCTACCTACCACTACGTTCTTGTTCCATATATCTTCAATGGACTTCAATCCATAATGTTCTGCAGCAATCATTTCTGCCTGTGTTCCTCTCACCTGGGAGTTTTGAACTAACCCAGTGGCATAGTGTGGGTTGTCAGCACCCAGGGCAAGGGAAATATTGTGCCCCCCTAACCTGTGAAAGTTTAGCACTCCCTGAGTCCCATCCACTAGAATATATATATGATACATTTTAGAAAAATCTGTGCCTTACCTGTGTGCCTGGCTTTCTCATCTAATCCATGCACCCTCTAGTGCTGCCAGGAGTAGGCAACCCGGCCCTCCAGATGTGGTACAACTACAAATTCCACCATTCTTCTGCCTCTAGGAGTCATGCCGGTGATTGTCAGGGTCTTGCAATGCCTCATGGGACTTGTAGTTTCACCACAGCTGGAGGATACCTACCAATGCTAGTCTATATCCTCACCCCCTCATTGTGCATCCCCCCTCATTGTGCCCTCCAACTCATTACACCCTCCCTCATTGTACTGTACATCCATAATCCCTCCACCTCCTTATTGTATACTTTATCTCCACATAACCCCTCCCCCAGGCTCAATGGTAGTTGGAGAAGTCCCAGTGCACAGCATGCATGTTGGCAGTGGTCTCAGGGAGGAGAAGAAGGAGAAGAGATCAGAGCCATCCTCTACTGCAGTGAGCAGTGCACTGCCACACACTTAACGGAAGTTCTGCCCACTTTCCTCAACTCCACCCACTCCGACCTAGAACCACCCAGGTGGAACCATTTTCACAGCCTAAGAGGTAGAGAGAGAGAGAGAGAGGAGGGAGTGCGCCGTTGACAGAACCAGAATGGGAGCGCACAAAGTCTGTTTTTCTGCCTCTTGTCACCCCAAATCCTTACTAATTTTGCACCCAGGGCAACCGACCCTTGGATCCTACCCAAACTACGCCACTGGAATAGTCCTTTAAGAAAAGTCATTTTACAACTCTAGCATGAGCTGATATTTTTGGAGAGAAATCCCCCAGCCCATCCCCACCAGGATAAAGGGACAATTTGACTTCATCTTCCCACCTAACACCTAAAATATACATATGTGTACAGTTCATCGTTTCAGAACTGGAAAGGGAGTTTGTTTTTTTCTTTCTCCCTCAGCTGCCTTTGTCCTACCTGAGGCACATTGCTGCCATATAATGAGAGACGGCGCGGCAGGATGGCAAGATGAAATCTTTAAGCACAAATGAGTGAGTGTAGAGAGACGAGCCGGAGAGTTCACTGCTTATATAATGTCTCCAAGAGCTATCTGAGCAGTGCGAAATGGCAGCGAGGAAGAGAGAGACTAATTAGCCCCCCGGAGTGCCTTCAGATGTACAGTCTGTATCTGCGAGAAGGGGGCTTATATTTCATCCAATCAGAAGCCAAATGTAGTGCCAATGACTTTATTAATGGAATTTTGTCTTGTTTCTTTTTTTTCTTCTGAGGACTCATTTAAATTCACATTGTGATTGTGGGAATAAGACCTTTGAGACTTGGCAGGCTGACCGTGTTGCGTCAAACTAACACCTGTTACCCGAATCATCGCCAGACAATATGCAGTCCCCATGTCTGGATCAGTTCCCATCGTTGCCGGACGATGTGAACTATGTGCGTCTAGATCTGCTGCTGGATTTCTGGATTATTTAATGAGGCCTCACAAAGATCAGCCATGATATACAGTTGCAATAAAAAGTATGTGAACCCTTTTGAAATGATATGGATTTCTGCACAAATTGGTCATAAAATGTGATCTGATCTTCACAACAATAGACAATCACAGTCTGCTTAAACTAATAACACACAAAGAATTAAATGTTACCATGTTTTTAGTGAACACACCATGCAAACATTCACAGTGCAGGTGGAAAAGGTATGTGAACCCCTAGACTAATGACATCTCCAAGAGCTAATTGGAGTGAGTTGTCAGCCAACTGGAGTCCAATCAATGAGATGAGATTGGAGGTGTTGGTTACAGCTGCTCTGCCCTATAAAAAAACACACACCAGTTCTAGGTTTGCTTTTCACAAGAAGCATTGCCTGATGTGAATGATGCCTCGCACAAAAGAGCTCTCAGAAGACCTACGATTAAGAATTGTTGACTTGCATAAAAGGGTTATAAAAGAATCTCCAAAAGCCTTGCTGTTTATCAGTCCACGGTAAGACAAATTGTCTATAAATGGAGAAAGTTCAGCACTGCTGCTACTCTCCCTAGGAGTGTCTGTCCTGTAAAGATGACTGCAAAAGCACAGCGCAGACTGCTCAATGAGGTGAAGGAGAATCCTAGAGTGTCAGCTAAAGACTTACAAAGTCTCTGACATATGCTAACATCCCTGTTAGCGAATCTACCATACGTAAAACACTAAACAAGAATGGATTTCATGGGAGGATACCACAGAGGAAGCCACTGCTGTCCAAAAAAAACATTGCTGCACGTTTACAGTTTGCACAAGAGCACCTGGATGTTCCACAGCAGTACTGGCAACATTTTCTGTGGACAGAGGAAACCAAAGTTGAGTTGTTTGGAAGAAACACACAACACTATGGGCTAGATTCAGGTAGGAGCGGCTTAATTCTAACGATGCCTATCGTATGATGCTTACACTACGCCGCCGCAACTTTTTCAGGCAAGTGCTTTATTCTCAAAGCACTTGCCTGTAAAGTTGAGGCGGCGTAGTGTAAATGGCCCGTCTTAAGTCAAATTGGGCAGGTAGGGGGAGTGTATTATTTAAATAATGCGCGATCCCGCGCCGAACGTACTGCGCATGCGCCAGCCGTGAATTGATCCCAGTGCGCATGCTCTAAATCAGGCATGTGCAAAAGTGAAAAATTTGTTTCGTTTCATTTCGTTTCAATTCGTCATTTAATACATTTCGTTAAGTTAGGTTCGTTACATGTGTTGAATTTGTTTTCGGAATTCGTTAGTTTTCGACCGAATTTCGAAAAATCCGGTCGAAATCGAAAATATTTCGACCGGTTTTCAAATTTGTTCGTTTTCAACCGAATTTCGAAAAAAAACCGGTCGAAATCGAAAATATTTCAACCAGATTAGAAAACAAATAGTCTCTTTTCGAATAGAATTTTTTTCGAATTAAATCCGAAAATATTTTTTTTTTTTTTTTTTTTCGAATTCCGATCAAATTTAGTCCGCGGGTATTCGATTCGGAATTAAAAAAAAAAAAAAAATCGATTTCGACCATTTTTTTTTCGAAATTCGGTCGAAAACGAACGAATTCCGAAAACGGTCGAAATATTTCGCTAATATAGCAATTCGGGAATTCGTATGCATCCGAATGTCCGAATAATGGAAAATTCGTCCGAATTTCGATTCGGAACGAAACGAAATGCACATGCCTACTCTAAATCACGACGTCAATACGACGTGTAAACGGAAGCCCTATTCGCGAACGTTTTACATAAACAACGTAAACGACGTGAAAAAAAATGCCGGCACGCCGTCCATACTTAACATTGGCTGCGCCTTATACAGCAGGGTTAACATTACGACGGACCTATGCTAACGCAAACGACGTAAAAAAATAGCGCCGGCCGGGCGTACGTTCGGGAATCGGCGTATAGTCTCATTTGCATATTTTAGACGGGAACGCCACCTAGCGTTCAGCCTAAAATATGAAAATAAGATACAACGGCGTAAGAGACTTATGCCAGTTGGATCTAATGGAAATCTATGCGTTACTGATTCTATGAATTAGTCGCATAGATAGGAGGGCTCAGACGCATAGATAAGACGGCTTATCTGGAGATAAGCCGGCTTATCTCTTTCCTGAATCTGGCCCTATGTGTGGAGAAAAGGAGGCACAGCACACCAACATCAAAACCTCATCCCAACTGTGAAGTATGGTGGTGGGGGCATCATGGTTTGGGGCTGCTTTGCTGCGTCAGATCCTGGACGGATTGCTATCATCGAAGGAAAAAATGAATTTCCAAGTTTATCAAGACATTATGCAGGAGAACTTAAGGCCATCTGTCCACCAACTGAAGCTCAACAGAAGATGGGTGTTGCAACAGGACAACAATCCAAAGCATAGAAGTAAATCAACAACAGAATGGCTTAAACAGAAGAAAACACGCCGTATGGAGTGGCCCAGTCAGAGTCCTGACCTCAACCTGATTGAGATGCTGTGGTATGACCTCAAGAAAGCGATTCATGCCAGACACCCCAAGAATATTGCTGAACTGAAACAGTTCTGTAAAGAGGAATGGTGAAGAATTACTCCTGACCGTTGTGCACATCTGATCTGCAACTACAGGAAACGTTTGGGTGAAGTTATTGCTGCCGAAGGGGGTTCAACCAGTTATTAAATCCAAGGGTTCACATACTTTTTCCACCTACTCTGTGAATGTTTACATGGTGTGTTCAATAAAAACATCTTAATTTTTAATTCTTTGTGTGTTATTAGTTTAAGCCGACTGTTAGGCCTTGTACACACGACGGGAAATATCCGCTGTAAACGGTCCCCGGACCGTTTACAGCGTATATTTGCGCCGGGATGTTTTGATCCGATGGCTGTACACACCATCGGATCAAATTCCCCGCCGGCGGATAGCGCGGTGACGCGGCGGTGACGTTGACGCCGCCACGTGACCGCCACGTCACCGCACCAGGAAGTAAACACTTCCGCGCGCATGCGTCGGATCCATTCACAGGATACGACGCATGTGCGGCAAGATATGTCCGCTGGTTTGCCGTACTAACCAGCGGACATATCTGCCAGCCAGCTATCCGGCGGAAATATTTCAAAGCATGCTTTGGAATTTTTCCGCCGGATGAATCCAGCAAAAAGCGTCCGTTTGCCCCTACACACGAGGGGATTTTTCCGCTGAAATGGTCCGTCGGACCATCTTCAGCGGATTTATTCCCTCGTGTGTACAAGGCCTTATTGTCTATTGTTGTGACTTATGCCGCGTACACACCATAACTTTATGTGATGGAAAAAAACTATGGGCCAGATTCAGATACACTTAATTTTGCGCTGCGTAATCGAAATACTCTACGCTGCCGTATTTTACCAGGCTCTAAATGGAATTCTGGTAGATTTTTGCCCGTACGCTACGGCGGCGTAGTCTATTTCTCGCCGCGTAATCGAAATACGCGATTAGGGGGCGTGAAGCATTTAAATTAGGAGCGTCCCCACGGCGTTCGAACTGCGCATGCTCCGTTCAGAAATTTCCCGCCGTGCATTGCGTGAAATCACGTCGTTACGTCATTCGTTGTTTGAGTAGCGTCGTTTACGAACATTCCTATTCCCGGACGACTTACGTTAAAAATTATAAAAGACGTCGGAAAACGTAGAAATTCGACGCGGGAACGACGGCCATACTTAACATGGGCTGTCTAATATTAGAGCAGCAAAAAGCTGGTATAGTGTTACGCAAAAAAAAGATGACTAAATGTGCCGTAAGAGATTGCGATTGAAGATCGTAATTTCTGGGATCGCCGGCAAAAGCTCATTAGCATACCCCGACGCGGAAAACGACGGGAAGTCCACCCAGTGGCCGCAATTTTATTGCAGCGTAGATCCGAAGGCGTACGAACACGTAATCCAGTCGAATTGAAGCCCGCAGCCGTCTATTCATGGTTTGAGGTTTCCGAATAGCTAAAAAACGCGCGTAATTTGAAATTACTCCAGTCTAACACCAGTTACACAGGAGTTACGGCTCTCTGAATCTGGCCCTATGTTTTTAAAAACGTCAATTTAAATGACCGTGTGTGGGGGAAAACGTTGTTTTATGTCTTATGAAAAACGACAAAAAAACATTGAAGCATGCTGCAACCTTCGAAGGCGTATGAAGACGTAAGCCTGCCGGATCGAAGCCCGAAGCCGTCGTATCATGGTTTGAGGATTCAAACTAATGATACGACATGGGTAATTTGAAAGTACTCCGGTCTATCAGGAGATAGACCGGAGTAATAGCTCTGTGAATCTGGCCCAAAGCTGCTATTATCCAGTCTATAGTTAGACGGGCCATGTTAAGTATGGCCGTCGTTCCCGCGTCGAATTTCAATTTTTTATTTTTTTGCGTAGGAATGTACGTAAACGACGCTACTATAAAAAAAAATGACGTAACGACGTGATTTCGCGCAATGCACGGCGGGAAATTTCTGAACGGAGCATGCGCAGTTCGATCGCCGCGGGAACGTGCCTAATTTAAATCATTCACGCCCCCTAAACGCGTAGTTCGATTCCGCCGCGAGAAATACACTACGCCGCTGTACCTTACGGGCCGAAATCTTCCTGAATTCGTCTTAGAGCCAGGTAAAATACGGCGGCGTTTCTCTGATACTCTGCGCCAGGGCAATTGTATCTGAATCTGGCCCTCACTTCCTAATGTTTTTTATTATTTTTTTAGGGCTGTGGAAATGAACTATTAATTCCTTGATTAATCATTAATTTTTTTTCTTTTGATCGTCACTCACCTCTCCACCGGCTTCTAGGTCTTCAGGGAGTTCTGTTGGAGATCCGGTGATGTCACGGACACCGGCGGGGCTTGCCTTGTCCATCTGAAGGGCTCCTTTGCTGTGCCTTCATATCTGCAAGCCGGCGGGACCTTACTATCTGCCACACGCAAGGACTGTTACACTTCCCTCTATCAACCTGGGATTCTATAGCCATCCACTGGGAGTTGTGATAGTCCCCTTCACAGGACATCTACATGCCGACGGACTGATGTGAACCAGTCCTCATCTGGATTCAGCAGTGGTATCGTTGTACACATTTTTATACCAGTATCATACTTGGCTACATGTTTCTATGACTGCTTTTGCTACCATTTGGTATTACTCGCACCATTTTTACAGTTTATGGCCCGCATTCACAGAAATCGGCGCATTTTTTTTTCCGTTGTAGCGTATATTCTTTACGCTACGCCGACGCAGCGCAGAGAGGCAAGCACAGAATTCACAAAGCACTTGCTCTCAAAACTACGCTGGGTTTCTAAGGCGTAAGCCGACGTAGGTGGAAGTGGGCGTGAGCGTGAGCCATGCAAATGAGGCGTGACCCCATGTAAATGATGGGCCGAGTGCCAGACAAGTACTTAGAACGAACTGCGCATGCGTCGTGGCCGCATCCCAGTGCACATGCTCACAATCACGTCAAAACAACTGCCTAAGATACGTTGAATCACTGCCTACGACGTGAACGTAACCTACGCCCAGCCCTATTCACGTACAACGTAAACTACGTAAAATTCGACGGCTTGTGTTCCCCAGACCTTTGCATGGGTTGCGCCTCATATATGGGAAATAACTTTACGCCGGACGTACGACTTACACAAACCGTGTATATTATGCGCCGGGCGCAAGTATGTTCGTGAATCGCCCTATTTCCCTCATTTGCATATTTGAATCGAAAATCAATGGGAGCGCCACATGCGTCCAGCGTAAATATGCGCCCACTCTACGCCGGCGTAGGAAATGTACGTTGGTGGGATGAAGCCTATTTTTAGGCGTATCTTAGTTTGTGGGTCGGCGCATAGATACGACGGCGCACATTTGTACTTACGTCGGCGTAAGTGCTTTGTGAATCCGGGCCAGTGTAGCTACATCTATTTTATCTCCAGTGCAAAATGTATTTTGTTACCTACTTGAAGACTATACAAGTTGTAATGCTATTCCCATGGAGTGCTGCCTTTGTGTGTTTTGTGTATCCTGCTATCCACTTTTCCAGTGGTCGGTACGCGCACTGGGAATCAGCCTGCAAGGAGATCAGCTAAAAGTAGTTGGATCTGTATGTGCTTTATAATTAATCAAGATTAGGCGATTAATTGATAAAAATAAAAAAAGATAAATTGAACACAAAGGGCCAGAATTCAGAAAGCATTTACGCCAGCGTATCTATAGATACGCTGCGTAAATACTAAGAATAGCCGGAGTATCTTTTTTTGCTATTCAGAAAAGAAGATACGCCGGCTTTCTCCTAAGATACGAGCGGCGTAATTTGCTTACACCGTCGTATCTTAAGTTGCATATTTACGCTGGCCACTAGGTGGCGCTTTGCGTAAATTATGCAAATTAGCTACTTACGCAGATTCACGAGCGCACTTGCGACGGCGCGTCGTATTTAACGTCGTAGGCGTTATAGCGGCGTAAGGTTACCCCTGCTATAGCAGGCGCAGCCAATGTTAAGTATGGACGTCAGGACAGCGTCGAATTGAACGTCGGTTACGTCGTTTGCGTAAATCGTTCGGGAATGGGGCTCGACGTAAGTTACGTTCACGTCGTTCACATTGAGAAAAAAACGACGTGATTTCGCGCATGCGCACTGGGAACGTCCACGGACGGCACATACATTTTTGTATCTGAATCTGGCCCAAAAATGTTAATCAGTAACAGTTCTATTTTTTTTACTATTTGTGACAAATTGATTGGGAAGAAGGTGTGCCCCATGGAGGGGAGATGGATTGTGATTTGCGGTGGTGTGCGGATTGTGTTTCCTCAGAACAGAACTCAAAATGGACAAAAAGTAAATAATTGCTGCCGCCTCTCGATGTATTATATTCCCATCCAGCAATGTCCCTGAGCGATCATCTCCGGTGACTCACCGCCACTCACTCCTCTCCCAGTTCATATCCGTCTTCTCATTTTTCTCTCTGCTTCCATTTCCGTATTTATTTTTCGGTTGCTTTATTAGAATGTATTCCGCTGTTCCCTTTACCGCTTAGACCCCATCATAACTTATGAGACAGAAATACTGCTTTATGGGGAGACTGCTTATTATGTGCCTGTCTGTCATACATCAATATGTATACATGATGCCGAGCAATATCAGGCAATGCCATGGACATATTATATTCTTAAAGGGCACCTGTCTTTCTGTCACAGGGCTTCCAGCTGTCACCCATCTCCAGGGACAGTTTCATGGTTTGAAAATTCCTTCTTGGAAGCGTCACCCTTGAAGTTGTCACTGGTTCATAAATTATATAAAACTTTTTTTTCCCCTAAGAACGGAAGCAGTGGGTAATGTCTCTGACTATGGAATTGCTGAAAGGCATATGTTTTTTTTTTTTTAATGGTGGCAGTTCTAGATTGCGGGCACCAATTTCTTTTATTTATGATCACCAATGACTTGCAGTAGAAAATGTGAATCAGATAATCAAGTCGTAACAAACACAATGGTCAGGGCTGAAGGGGCTAGCTAAATGTGTTGCACATGAAGTGACCAGGAGGCATTGGGAAGACTGGTAGCACAGGCCGCAGCTATGAAAGGAGATATCAGACAGACTGGTAGCACAGGCCGCAGCTATGAAAGGAGATATCAGACAGACTGGTAGCACAGGCAGCAGTCAGGGACAGAGGCATCAGACAGACTGGTAATACAGGCAGCAGCCATGAAAGGAGACATCAGACAGACTGGTAGAACAGGCAGCAGTCAGGGAAGGAGGCATCAGACAGACTGGTAATACAGGCAGCAGTCAGGGAAGGAGGCATTGGGCAAACTGGTAATACAGGCAGCAGTCAGGAAAGGAGGCATTAGACAGTCTGGTAATACAGGCAGCAGTCAGGGAAGGAGGCATTAGACAGACTGGTAATACAGGCAGCAGTCAGGAAAGGAGGCATCAGACAGACTGGTAGAACAGGCAGCAGTCAGGGAAGAAGGCATCAGACAGACTGGTAATACAGGCAGCAGTCAGGGAAGGAGGCATTGGGCAGACTGGTAATACCGGCAGCAGTCAGGAAAGGAGGCATTGGGCAGACTGGTAATACAGGCAGCAGTCAGGGAAGGAGGCATCAGACAGACTGGTAGCACAGGCAGCAGCCATGAAAGGAGACATCAGACAGATTGGTAATACAGGCAGTAGTCAGGGAAGGAGGCATTGGGCAGACTGGTAATACAGGCAGCAGTCAGGGAAGGAGGCATTGAGCAGACTGGTAATACAGGCAGCAGTCAGGAAAGGAGGCATTGGGCAGACTGGTAATACAGGCAGCAGTCAGGGAAGGAGGCATCAGACAGACTGATAACACAGGCAGCAGTCAGGGAAGGAGGCATTGGGCAGACTAGTAATACCGGCAGCAGTCAGAGAAGGAGGCATTAGACAGACTGATTGCACAGGCAGTAGTCATGGAAGGAGGCATTAGGCAGACTGGTAATACAGGCAACAGTCAGGGAAGGAGGCATTGGGCAGACTGGTAATACAGGCAGTAGTCAGAAAAGGAGGCATCAGACAGACTGGTAATACAGGCAGCAGTCAGGAAAGGAGGCATCAGACAGACTGATAGCACAGGCAGCAGTCAGGTTAGGAGGCATTGGGCAGACTGGTAATACAGGCAGCAGTCAGGGAAGGAGGCATTAGGCAGACTTGTAATACAGGCAGCTTTCAGGGAAGGAGGCATTGGGCAGACTAGTAATACCGGCAGCAGTCAGAGAAGGAGGCATTAGACAGACTGATTGCACAGGCAGCAGTCAGGGAAGGAGGCATTAGGCAGACTGGTAATACAGGCAGTATTCAGGGAAGGAGGCATTAGGCAGACTGGTAATACAGGCAGCAGTCAGGGAAGGAGGCATTAGGCAGACTGATAATACAGGCAGTAATCAGGGAAAGAGGCATTAGGCAGACTGGTAATACAGGCAGCAGTCAGGGAAGGAGGCATCAGACAGACTGATAACACAGGCAGCAGTCAGGGAAGGAGGCATTAGGCAGACTGGTAATAAAGGCAGCAGTCAGGAAAGGAGGCATCAGACAGACTAATAGCACAGGCAGCAGTCAGGTTAGGAGGCATTGGGCAGACTGGTAATACAGGCAACAGTCAGGTTAGGAGGCATTGGGCAGATTGGTAATGCAGGCAGCAGTCAGGGAAGGATGCATTAGGCAGACTGGTAATACAGGCAGTAGTCAGGGAAGGAGGCATCAGACAGACTGATAGCACAGGCAGTAGTCATGGAAGGAGGCATTAGGCAGACTGGTAATACAGGCAACAGTCAGGGAAGAAGGCATTGGGCAGACTGGTAATACAGGCAGTAGTCAGAAAAGGAGGCATCAGACAGACTGGTAATACAGGCAGCAGTCAGGAAAGGAGGCATCAGACAGACTGATAGCACAGGCAGCAGTCAGGTTAGGAGGCATTGGGCAGACTGGTAATACAGGCAGCAGTCAGGGAAGGAGGCATTAGGCAGACTGGTAATACAGGCAGCTTTCAGGGAAGGAGGCATTGGGCAGACTAGTAATACCGGCAGCAGTCAAAGAAGGAGGCATTAGACAGACTGATTGCACAGGCAGCAGTCAGGGAAGGAGGCATTAGGCAGACTGGTAATACAGGCAGTAGTCAGGGAAGGAGGCATTAGGCAGACTGGTAATACAGGCAGTAGTCAGAGAAGGAGGCATTAGGCAGACTGATAATACAGGCAGTAGTCAGGGAAGGAGGCATTAGGCAGACTGGTAATACAGGCAGCAGTCAGGGAAGGAGGCATCAGACAGACTGAAAACACAGGCAGCAGTCAGGGAAGGAGGCATTGGGCAGACTAGTAATACCGGCAGCAGTCAGGAAAGGAGGCATCAGACAGACTGATAGCACAGGCAGCAGTGAGGTTAGGAGGCAATGGGCAGACTGGTAATACAGGCAACAGTCAGGTTAGGAGGCATTGGGCAGATTGGTAATGCAGGCAGCAGTCAGGGAAGGATGCATTAGGCAGACTGGTAATACAGGCAGTGGTCAGGGAAGGAGGCATCAGACAGACTGATAGCACAGGCAGTAGTCATGGAAGGAGGCATCAGACAGACTGATAGCACATGCAGTAGTCATGGAAGGAGGCATTAGGCAGACTGGTAATACAGGCAGTGGTCAGGGAAGGAGGCATCAGACAGACTGATAGCACAGGCAGTAGTCATGGAAGGAGGCATTAGGCAGACTGGTAATACAGGCAACAGTCAGGGAAGGAGGCATTGGGCAGACTGGTAATACAGGCAGCTGTCAGGGAAGGAGGCATTGGGCAGACTGGTAGCATAGGCAGCAGCCATTAAGGAGGCATTGGGCAGACTGGTAGCACAGTCAGCAGGCAGGGAAGGAGGCAGACAGACTGATAGCACAGGCAGCAGTCAGGCAAGGAGGCATAAGACAGACTGATAGCACAGGCAGCAGTCAGGTTAGGAGGCATCATACAGACTGGTAGCACAGGCAGCAGTCAAGAAATGAAGCATTGGGCAGACTGGTAGCACAGGCAGCAGTCAGGGAAAGAGGCATCAGACAGACTGATAGCACAGTCAGCAGTCAGGAAAGGAGGCATTGGGCAGACTGGTAGCACAGGCAGCAGTCAGGGAAGGAGGCATCAGACAGACTGTCTCAGCACCACCCATTCCAGATCCTTGAGAGCTCCCATATGGGGGCAAGTTAAACTTTCTAAATGTAGGACTGAATTCTCTTTACCTATTCAAAGGTGTGTTGTAGGGAGTTGGGGGGATAATTAATGTTTTGCTCTTGTTTTTCTGGCCAGATACATTATTATAGCAAAAAGTACAAAATATTGAATTTTTTTCAACATTGTCGCTCTATTTTTGTTTATAGCGCAAAAAATAAAAAACGCAGAGGTGATCAAATACCACCAAAAGAAAGCTCTATTTGTGGGGAAAAAAAGGACGTCAATTTTGTTTGGGAACCACGTCGCACGTTATCAGTTGAATCAACGCAGTGCCAAATCGCAAAAAGTGCTCTGGAAGGGGGTAATCTCTTCCGGGGCTGAAGTGGTTAAACATTCGTAGTATAGTCGATAAGCAAGCATCGTCTTCTCTGCATTATGTCTGTGAGCACAGTTCCCTTCACCACTCCTCTTAAATGTACGCGTCTAATGAGAACATTGTGAGTTTTAATGTAGCGTAGCACCCACCTCAGAGAGAGAACTTCTTCAACGTGCGGGAACCTTGCAATTGGGATCTCATTGGAATGAAGGTAATAGCTGAGCTCCAGGGAAATGAGTTCAGACAATTAGTGGTAATTATGATCCTGAGCTCAGATTCAACCTGCGCACAGAGCCGGCTGAGGAGCAACATTGCCTTGTAGTGATGCAGGTTTATATTCTAAGGATCAGAGTAATGGAAGCCATGCATGACCCATGGTCTGATGTAATGAAACCAATGATCTTTGGTTTGCTGCACCACAAACTTAATCTTTGGTTGAAAGGCATATTCCACCTTCCACAAAAAAATTAATTAACAGACTCACACTAAATTAACTTTATCCATAGGCGCAGGGATGGACTGGCCATTGGGACTACAGGGAGTTTCCCGGTGGGCCGATGGCTCAGTGGGCCGGCTTCAGTGACAGAGGATGAGTTACGTAAACGACGGAAAAACCAGACGCTGTCCCGACGGCCATACTTAACATGGCATACGGCGGACTGACGTAAGATTACCCCTCATATAGCAGGGGTAACCTTACGCTTACGGAAACTACATAAACTACGGCGAAGCGGCACAAAAACGTTCGGGAATCGGCGTATCAGCTCATTTGCATATTCAACGCTGAAATCGACGTAAACGCCACCTAGCAGCCCGCGTATTATTGCATTTAGGATCCGACGGTGTAAGTGACTTACGCAAGTTGGATCCTAGCCTAATTCCGGTGTATCTTGTTTTAAGAATACAAATCAATGATACACCGGCGGGATTTTCGAATTATGCCGGTGTATGTGTAGATACACCGGCGTAATTCTTTTGAGAATCTAGCCCAAAATATATATATATATAAACACATACACATGCGTGTGTTTGAGTTTCAGCATAAATGGTGAGCCTGGGTGATGCCTGAACAAACATGTTGCCGTCTTTCTGAAGGGAAAATCAGACGCAGCATTGTCAAGGGAGGACCGTCATCTCGATGAGAAGTAATACATACCTGGAAGTGTTACACTGACACATTACATTGCATGCATGGACTTATCATGAGACAATATATCAGATGATAGGTCTACTTTGCCTTTGCGGTCTGGTGGGGATTTTATTTTATTTTTCTAGGGACTGAAGACACCAAGTATATAAAGGCACGTGAGTTGCAGCCAGTCCCGGCAATCTCGGTGGCGATTAGATCCTGATTGCGGCCTGTGACAGGCGGTGATAATGATTACACATGACACGTGTAGCACTGGTCCTCTGACAGTTCCTCTCTCGGCAGTAATAGGATCGGCGCGCTCCCCGCACATTGATCTGTTTGTTGAACTCTCGAGGAAAATGACTTGTGAGAAGTCTCATTATCGTCACACAATTTATGGAGGTTAATATTGTCACTGCGTATCATATTCACACCGCGGCCTACACTCTATGGAGTCTATGGAAATGTATGCAACTAAGGCAGAAAACCGGATCAGGTTTGTCTCGCTCGGCTGATTCCAGGAGATTAATATTGTTTCCCCTTTTTTCTTCTTCATTTACAGATTAGTCGTCTCTGCCTGGCTTATGTCAGGACGTTTGCATATTTTATTATTTTTAGGGTTAAAGCTGAAGTTTAATCTGCTTATATTTTGTCTTGCTTCTTTTCCTTGCTCATCAACATGCTAATGACAATTTTGGATAAAACCGGTTTTCTATGCAGGCAGATCATGATGGGAGGGGGCCAGTAGGGTGAAGGATAGATCAGGAGCCTTCAGTATTGTCAGCCACGGTATGATGTCATAGGTGGAAGGACAAATCAAAGGTCTCCTGGTCTGCTAGTGAATGTATGATGTCATGGGTGGAGGGACACATCGAGAGTCTTCTGCCCTGTCTTTCAAAGGTTTAATGTCATGAGTGGAGGGACAGGGTTTCCTGGTCTGTCATTCGAGGTATGATGTCATGGCTGGAGGGGCAGATCACAGGCCTCCTGGATTGTGTCAGGTCACCTGTGGCCAGGTTACAAATGCACCCCTTGGAGACAGGGGTGCACCGCAAGGTAGTGAACCCAATAGCTGACTGCTGCGGATGGCCAGGAAACGTGAGCCAAGATTCCCCAGGGTGCGGAGTCTAAGGTCCAGCAGGTGTTCACCAGAGCCTCTAGTGGTGAGGATGGCCTTCGCTGCAACTGAACCCAGGTCGCGGCCCCTGGAGTCCCCCAGGTCACGCTCCGTAGGGAGAGAGGGGAAGCAGCCACTAAGGACACAAGGGATAGTGATGGGTAAGCCGAGGTCGGGGCAACAGGCAGACAAGGGTAACCAAGGGACAGGCCAAAGGTCAGGGTCACAGGCAAACAGAAGTTGTCAGAGACGAGCCAAAATTGGTACACACAAAAAGGTAAACGTAGCACCTGGCAGACAGGAACACAAGCTAACAAGCAAAGCAGACCTGCAGTGCACTAGTTAATATATACTTCCTGGGATGGCCTGGGGTGGAGCCATACAGGGAGGAGGGATGATAAAAGGCAGCCAGAAAGAGAGTCAGGCCTTTAATGGACACATGGAGGAGAAGGTAAGCTGCCAGACATTATTGCATGTCCATGACAGATTGTCAGTTAATATATGACATCATGGGTGGAGGCATAGATCAGGAGTCTCCTGGATTGTCAGTAGAGGTATGAAGTCATTGATGGTGGGACAGGTAAGGAATTTTCTTGGCCTGCCAGTCAGGGTATTATATCATGGGTGGAGGGAAATATCAGAAGTCTCCTGGCCTGTCAGTCAAGATATATTGTCATGGGTGGTGGGACAAATCAAGAGTCTCCTTGTCTGCTAGTCATTGTATGATTTCATGGGTAGAGGGACAGATCAGGAGTCTCCTGGACTGTCAGTCAATGCATGATGTCATGGTTGGAGGGACTGATCAGAAGTCTCCTGGCCTGTCAGTCAAACTACGATGTCATGGATGGAAGGACAGATCAGGAGTCATCTGTCCTGTCAGTCAAAGAATGATGTCATGGGTAAGTAATACATCAGAGGTCTGCTGGATTGTCAGTAAATATATGACATCATGGGTGGAGGGAGAGATCAGGAGTCTCTTTGATTGCCAGTCAAGGTATGATGTGATGGGTGGTAGGACAGATCAGGAATGTTCCCGGCCTGCCAAGTCAAGGTATGATTTCATGGGTGAAGGAAAACATTGGGAGTCTCCTGCCCTGTCATTCAAGGTTTGATGTCATGGGTGGTGGGACAAATCAGTTAAAGCATGATGTCATTGGTAAGCAATACATCAGAGGTCTATAATATATGACATCATGGGTGGAGGGACAGATCAGGAGTGTTCTGGATTGTGAGTTAATATATGACATCATGGGTGAAGGGACAGATCATATGTCTCCTGGATTGTCAGTCAAGGTATGGGTAGAGGTACAAATCAGGAGTCTCCTGAATTGTCAGTAAAAGTATAATCTCATGGGTGGAGGGACAGATCTCCTGGCCTATCGGTCTAGGTATGATGTAATGGGTGGAGGGACAGATCTCGAGTCTCCTGGATTGTCAGTCAACATTTGATGTTATGGGTGGAGGGACAGATCAGGTGTCTCCTGGCCTGTAGGCCAAGATATGATTTCAAGTCACATGACAAGTCACATGCCCGATGAAGGGGTACTGCGTAGCTCCGAAACGTTACGATATGCTGTAATGATGTGATCGCTGAATAAAGCTTTGGACCCATTTTTGGAGATCTTGGTGTTCTGGTGACATATCTCTATCTATTTACGGTTCCAGTCACTTCAGTACCCTCTTACATACACAGCCATCTCTACAGGAACATGTGTGTTGGGAATAATTTGTTGGGACATTTCAGGAGTCTCCTGGCCTGTCAGTCAAAGTATGATGTTATGGGTGGTGGGACAGATCAGGAGTCTTCTGGCCTTCAATCAAAGTACATTTTCCATGGGTGGTGGGGACAGATCAGGAGTCTTCTGGATTGTAAATCAATGTTAAATTTGCCTCCTATTGAATTTAACGGGGTGTGAATTTGGCACCCCAACTTCTGAAATGTCTGGAACCCTCATAAGTTTGGCTCTTGCCTACTGGAAATTACTTTTGAAATGACATTCACATGTTAAAGATTCGTTGAGATTTCAGTGTTTGGGTTTACATCTCCTTTAACATACAGTACAGTGGAACCTTGCATTTACGATCATAATCCGTTCCAGGAGAATGCTTATAATCCAAAGCACTCACATATCAAAGCAAGTTTCCCCATAGAAGCCAATGGAAACTAGGATAATTTGTTCCGCATTGACTTCTATGGCATTCAATATAGCATGTAGCCAGAGGTGGGGGGTCTAGTCTACATAAACCACAAACAATAGAGAACAGATACAAATGTGTACAGCATCTCCTGTGTGTATAGTAGAACATACAGGCCCGGATTCTCATACATCGGCTCATATATATGCCGCCATAGCGTATGTCTTTTACGCTACACCGGCGCAGCGAGGAGAGGCAAGCATGGAATTTACAAACTAAATGCTCCCAACTCTGCGCCGGCGTAGCGTATATTCGTAGGCGTAAGCCAGAGTAGGTGGAAGTGGGCGTGATCCATGGTAATGAAGCGTGACCCCATGCAAATGATGTGCTGAGTGCCAGACAAGTACTTAGAATGAACTGCGCATGCGCCGTGGCCGCATCCCAGTGCGCATGCTCACAATCACGTCGAAACAACTGCCTAAGATACGTCGAATCAATGCCTACGGTGTGAACGTAACCTACGCCCAGCCATATTCACGTACAACGTAAACTACGTACAATACGTAGGCTTGTGTTCCCTGGTCCATACCTTTGCAGGGGTTGCGCCTCCTTTATGGGGAATAACTTTACGCCGGACGTAAAACTTACGCAAACCGCTTAAATCATTCGTAAATCGGCGTATCTCCCTCATTTGCATATTTGAATAGAAAATCCATGGGAAAGCCACATGCGTCCAGCGTAAAAATGCGCCCACTCTACGCCGGCGTAGGCAAGTTACGTTGGTGGGATGAAGTCAGTTTTTAGGCGTATCTATGTTTGTGGGTACGGCGCACAGATACGGCGGCGCATATTTGTACTTACGCGGCATATCTGGAGATACGTCGGCGTAAGTGCTTTGTGAATCCGGGCCACGTTGTATAAAAAAAATTGTTACATATGTATACCGTATATCATCTCCTATATGTATAGTAGAATATTCAATGTATATGTAGCATTACCCCCGGAGGAGCTGCTGGATTTTTGGGCGGCATGTTACCTCGTGGCTCCTCCGAAATTCATAGGGGTAATTGATGTATGAAGTAAAAGGAATGTCCAGACAGATGCTCTTTGCTGTGCTCTTTATTACCCAGCCGGGTAAAAACAATAAACTTATGGTGAGGAAAGTAAAGCTGAAGAAGAAAGGAGAATAGCAGGTTCAGGTGTAATGAGGGGCGGACTGACAAGTCATGGGGCCCCTGGGCAATAGGAGATTATGGGGCCCTCAGGCAATAGATTATGGTGCCACACAGTATACACACACAGTATACACACACACACAGTATATACACACACAGTATACACACAGTATACACACACATACAGTATATACACACACAGTATATACACACAGTATACACACACACAGTATATACACACACAGTATACACACAGTATACACACACACATACAGTATATACACACACAGTATACACACACATACAGTATATACACACACAGTATACACACACAGTATACACACACAGTATATACACACACAGTATACACACAGTATACACACACACATACAGTATATACACACGGTCGGCTGGTCCTTTTTCCACGGCGTCCCTCTGTCCTCTTCTTACGGCGTCCCTCTGTCCGTCACCCACGGCAACCCTCTGTCCGTCACCCACGGCAAACCTCTGTCCTTCTCCCAGGGCGTCCCTCTGTCCTCTTCCCATGAATATGACAGGGGTGTGGCTTTGACAGGAAGGGGTGGGTCATATTTAAATTAGAGGGTGCGCAAATTTAGTCAGGCCTAGGGCAGCACAAAACCTAAATACACCTCTGTATACATATGAACACTGAAAAGGTACTGGAGAGGCGGCACAGCTATAATCTTGGGATTTTTACATACTGTCCCTGGTTTTACTGAGGCTGGCAACCCTCTAGTGACATGGGGCCCTTGGGCAGTGCCCGAGTGCTCCAATGGTCAGTCCGCCCCTGGGCGTAAAAATAGGAAACAGTCCTGCTCCCAAACGTAACACTTCTTAGTACCACTCCCGCCAAAGTGAGTTTAGCGTACCTGGACAGGCCTCTCTCACTGACCTGGCAGCCGGAGTAGCACTCGGACATTTGTAGGAATAAGTCTCTGCCACAGACCCTCCTCGTGAACTTGGGAGAAATTCTCTGCCACAGACCCTCCTTGGTAAACTTGAACAGACCCCTCTCAATGAGCCACAGAAGATACCTCTGCCACAGGTCCCCTCTGGGTAGAATTCTTGGAGATATGCCTCCTTAATTGAGTTACGTCTGGATCTCTTTCAACTTGTCGCCCAGGTACCGACTGACAGGTGATCAATCCCTCAGTGTCCGGCTACCTCAATCTCCGGTTGGTTTGTCCAGGTTCTTTTGGACCGCCAGCCTCTCAATGCCACTCCTCAGACTGACTTCCCACCAAACAGCACACAGCTTGGGATCTTCAAAAGTGGGAGCCCAGTCACTCACTGGGTCCCCATCATGGTTTGGATGCTCTGGGCCAACATGGCCCCGAAACTAGGAACAGTGCATGGCACGCACGCCCTGGCTAGGTAGGCCATAATGCCGGGGCGCTGTGATGTGGCCACCCTAATGGTGGGTGCCACACTGGACGAAGAAGACCCAGAACCAATGGCGTCTGCCTCATAAATACCCCTCCCCAGCATGCACAGCGAGGAGAAACCCTCATGATTGGCTGCTGGGAAAGAGCACCCAAACCTTGACTGCTTGGAAGAACACCCCAGCACAACAGAACAAGCCCGCAGCACAGCTAAGCTGAGACAGAGACCGCCTAATTGCTCTAAAAATCAGGATCAGAGTTTAACTACACTCTGATCTCCCTCTAAATTTAAATAGCACCGGTACCTAAAGCAGTGTTTCTCAATTCCAGTACTCAAGGCCCCCCAACAGGTCAGGTTTTCAGGATTTCCATTATTTTGCACAGGTGATTTGATCAGTTTCACTGCCTTAGTAATTCCCACAGCCTTTTCATCTGAGGGAAATCCTGAAAACATGACCTGTTGAGGGGGGCTTGAGGACTGGAGTTGAGAAACACTGACCTAAAGTAACCATGTAGCGCCCCCCCCCCCCTATATGTGGGGCGTTACACTAAAGTTAGTGGGGAATAGGAGCGTTAAGTTGCTCCCATTCACAAATTGCCTAAGTTTGGGCTGCTGTGAGTTTGGAACTGCCTTGTGGGTTAGTCTGCATGCCAGGGGGGTGTTATTACCCCTGGGTGACAGTCGGCGCTAGAAGGGGTTCTGACAGACCCACCTTCTCCCAGCAGCCTATCAGAGGAGCCTTTCTTTCTCTGGACTTGCTGGCGTGAGGGTATATCTGTGGCAGCCAGCTGTGAGTGTTGTGCTATGCGGGGCCTGAGTTCCAGGTGCGGCATCCACCTTCAGGGTGCGCGCATCCATGGGCCCCGCCATCGAGGCCTGCCCGGCCGAGGTTGGGCATCAAGCAGAGTTTCACCCTGATTTTTGAGAGGGGCCCCCAGCGGCTTGCTGGGTCCCAGGTCCTAAGCCGGGAGCTGAACGGTGGGGGATTGGCTCGGGAGAACCCGGAGGCAGAGGTTGTCTGCGAGGCCTAGGCGAACCATCGGGGATCCGGTCACCACACCGCATGACAGGTCTACTTTGGTGACTCTAAAATCGGACTTACTGGGAGGATTCACTAGCCCTATTTTTTTTTTTGGTAACTTGGAAATTCTTCAGGCCTGTGGCAGAGGCCCCTGTTTCATCCTAGTGATTTTTTGCAAATTACCTCTCGGTTTCCAGGCTCAAGTTAATCGCCTCTCCGGGGGCATTTTACCCACTCTATGACTGTGCTGAGAGCAGGCTTGCTCTCTTTAAAGTGGAGGTTCACCCTCCAAACAAATTTCAGGCATGCCATGGAGCCCACCCACCCGACCGGCAGTATGCCGGTGTTTTTTTTTTCTTCTATACATACCTTTTTACAGGCTCTTGTGCCCACCGGCGATCCAGCGTCACTGGGGCGTTTCCAATCACAGGCTGTGATTGACGTCCCTCAGCCCGGCGCATACAGCGCGTCACGAGATGCCGAAGGAACCCGAACGTCGGTGCGGCCCTTTACGGCGCCTGCGCACCGACGTTTGGGTTTCTTCGGCATCTCGTGACTCGCTGTATGCGCCGGGCTGAGGGACGTCAATCACAGCCTGTGATTGGAAACGCCAAGTCCCGCGGGATCGCCGGAGGGGACGAGAGCTCGTAAAAAGGCATGTATAGAAAAAAAAAAAAAACACCCGCATACTGCAGGTCGGGTGGGTGGGCTCCATGGCATGCCTGAAATTTGTTTGGAGGGTGAACCACCCCTTTAACATCCAAGGCCTGATACTATAGTTCTCTCTTTGCTCATCAACATTTTTCCTACATGTTGATGTTGGCCAGCTTGAGCCTTGGAATAAAGCTTTGAAAACGCACTTTGATGTCTGGACACTCGCTTCTCATCCACTTTCACAAGTATCACCCCTAGACAAGAGTAATCGGTAACTTAATACGCCGATCCCAAGAATCAACCAGCGGCTCCTTCGGGGGTGGGCGCTACACACATGATACATGTAAAATCCAGAGCTCTTTCCAATGTAAAGGGATAGACTTTCCATACCGGCGGGAAGTCGCACACAACGATCTCTGTAATGACGCTGAGTCGGATATTATGGCTGAAAAGACTGAAAATCAGGAGAGAGATTGGAATTTATCTTGACAAGCCGTGCCCTAATGTGATCATATGGGATATAAAAATAGATATAAAATACTTAGTGATGGAGCTAAATATATGAAATAAAAGGACTGTATTTATATGGATCTCTCTGGGATGGAAAGGTCAGAGCAGATTAATCTGATATGTCACATTTGCATAACGGCGTTAATCTGACACCTCTATGGCGAGCGGCAGAACGCGGCGGTATGAAGATAGCGGGGGCTTTACATCTTCCGTCACCGGTATATCGTTCTGCTGCAGCGATAATAACCCATATAGGTCATTAGGGATCGATCGTATAATTGGAAAAGATCAGACCGGTGAAGGGTTCTGGACCCCGGTACCATTCACCATTCATGACAAACAGTTCTGGTTCCCACCGGCGATGGCGATCATGGACATTCCCCCCCCCCCCGAGCATTCCAGCAGCGACCACTAATTGCTCTAATGCCACGTATACGCGATCACTTTATGTGATGAAAAAAAAACGAAGTTTTTGAAAACGTCAATTTAAATGACCGTGTGTGGGGGAAAACGTCGTTTTAAGTCTTGTGAAAAACGACAAAAAAAAAATTGAAGCATGCTTCAATTTTTTGTTGTGGTTTTTTAAAACGTCGTTTTTTTGATTCACAAAAAATCACAGTGTGTAGCAAAAAAAACGTTGTTTTTCAACCCGCGCATGCCCAGAAGCTAGTTATGAAGCGAGCTTCAATGGAAATAAATGGTGAACGTAACCTCGCTTTGCTAGAGCATTGTGAAAAAATGATGGTGTGTAGGCAACGTCCATGGGCGTCCACTTCGGAAGCGGTGATACACAGTCGCATTTAACCTTTTCTTTGACTGCTAGCAGGGGGTTAAAAACGTGCCCCCCCCCCACGTTAGAATGTAAAAACACCCGACTGTGCCCCCTGCATCTTTTAATATCTCTTTGTCACTACTGTGTATCCCCTCTCTGGACTCCTTTACATTACACAGCACCCTGCACCTCTGGACTCCTTTACATTACACAGCCCCCTGCACCTCTGGACTCCTTTACATTACACAGCACCCTGCACCTCTGGACTCCTTTACATTACACAGCACCCTGCACCTCTGGACTCCTTTACATTACACAGCCCCCTGCACCTCTGGACGCCTTTACATTACACAGCACCCTGCACCTCTGGACCCCTTTACATTACACAGCACCCTGCACCTCTGGACCCCTTTACATTACACAGCCCCTGCACCTCTGGACCCCTTTACATTACACAGCACCCTGCACCTCTGGACTCCTTTCCATTACACAGCACCCTGCACCTCTGGACCCCTTTACATTACACAGCCCCCTGCACCTCTGGACTCCTTTACATTACACAGCACCCTGCACCTCTGGACCCCTTTACATTACACAACCCCCTGCACCTCTGGACTCCTTTACATTACACAGCACCCTGCACCTCTGGACTCCTTTACATTACACAGCACCCTGCACCTCTGGACTCCTTTACATTACACAGCCCCCTGCACCTCTGGACTCCTTTACATTACACAGCACCCTGCACCTCTGGACTCCTTTACATTACACAGCACCCTGCACCTCTGGACTCCTTTACATTACACAGCCCCCTGCACCTCTGGACTCCTTTACATTACACAGCACCCTGCACCTCTGGACCCCTTTACATTACACAGCACCCTGCACCTCTGGACTCCTTTACATTACACAGCACCCTGCACCTCTGGACTCCTTTACATTACACAGCCCCCTGCACCTCTGGACCCCTTTACATTACACAGCACCCTGCACCTCTGGACCCCTTTACATTACACAGCACCCTGCACCTCTGGACCCCTTTACATTACACAGCCCCCTGCACCTCTGGACCCCTTTACATTACACAGCACCCTGCACCTCTGGACTCCTTTCCATTACACAGCACCCTGCACCTCTGGACCCCTTTACATTACACAACCCCCTGCACCTCTGGACTCCTTTACATTACACAGCACCCTGCACCTCTGGACCCCTTTACATTACACAACCCCCTGCACCTCTGGACTCCTTTACATTACACAGCACCCTGCACCTCTGGACTCCTTTACATTACACAGCACCCTGCACCTCTGGACTCCTTTACATTACACAGCCCCCTGCACCTCTGGACTCCTTTACATTACACAGCACCCTGCACCTCTGGACTCCTTTACATTACACAGCACCCTGCACCTCTGGACTCCTTTACATTACACAGCCCCCTGCACCTCTGGACCCCTTTACATTACACAGCACCCTGCACCTCTGGACCCCTTTACATTACACAGCACCCTGCACCTCTGGACCCCTTTACATTACACAGCCCCCTGCACCTCTGGACCCCTTTACATTACACAGCACCCTGCACCTCTGGACTCCTTTCCATTACACAGCACCTGCACCTCTGGACCCCTTTACATTACACAACCCCCTGCACCTCTGGACTCCTTTACATTACACAGCACCCTGCACCTCTGGACGCCTTTACATTACACAACCCCCTGCACCTCTGGACTCCTTTACATTACACAGCACCCTGCACCTCTGGACTCCTTTACATTACACAGCACCCTGCACCTCTGGACGCCTTTACATTACACAGCACCCTGCACCTCTGGACTCCTTTACATTACACAGCACCCTGCACCTCTGGACTCCTTTACATTACACAGCACCCTGCACCTCTGGACGCCTTTACATTACACAGCACCCTGCACCTCTGGACTCCTTTACATTACACAGCACCCTGCACCTCTGGACGCCTTTACATTACACAGCACCCTGCACCTCTGGACCCCTTTACATTACACAGCACCCTGCACCTCTGGACGCCTTTACATTACACAGCACCCTGCACCTCTGGACGCCTTTACATTACACAGCACCCCTGCACCTCTGGGCCCCTTTACATTACATAGCACCCTGCACCTCTGGACTCCTTTACATTACACAGCACCCTGCACCTCTGGACGCCTTTACATTACACAGCACCCTGCACCTCTGGACCCCTTTACATTACACAGCACCCTGCACCTCTGGACGCCTTTACATTACACAGCACCCTGCACCTCTGGACGCCTTTACATTACACAGCACCCTGCACCTCTGGACCCCTTTACATTACACAGCACCCTGCACCTCTGGACGTCTTTATATTACACAGCACCCTGCACCTCTGGACCCCTTTACATTACACAGCACCCTGCACCTCTGGACTCCTTTACATTACACAGCCCCCTGCACCTCTGGACCCCTTTACATTACACAGCACCCTGCACCTCTGGACCCTTTACATTACACAGCACCCTGCACCTCTGGACCCCTTTACATTACACAGCCCCCTGCACCTCTGGACCCCTTTACATTACACAGCACCCTGCACCTCTGGACTCCTTTCCATTACACAGCACCCTGCACCTCTGGACCCCTTTACATTACACAACCCCCTGCACCTCTGGACTCCTTTACATTACACAGCACCCTGCACCTCTGGACCCCTTTACATTACACAACCCCCTGCACCTCTGGACTCCTTTACATTACACAGCACCCTGCACCTCTGGACTCCTTTACATTACACAGCACCCTGCACCTCTGGACTCCTTTACATTACACAGCACCCTGCACCTCTGGACTCCTTTACATTACACAGCACCCTGCACCTCTGGACTCCTTTACATTACACAGCACCCTGCATCACTGGCCCCCTTTACATTACACAGCACCCTGCACCTCTGGACTCCTTTACATTACACAGCACCCTGCACCTCTGGACTCCTTTACATTACACAGCACCCTGCACCTCTGGACGCCTTTACATTACACAGCACCTTGCACCTCTGGGCCCCTTTACATTACATAGCACCCTGCACCTCTGGACTCCTTTACATTACACAGCACCCTGCACCTCTGGACGCCTTTACATTACACAGCACCCTGCACCTCTGGACCCCTTTACATTACACAGCACCCTGCACCTCTGGACGCCTTTACATTACACAGCACCCTGCACCTCTGGACGCCTTTACATTACACAGCACCCTGCACCTCTGGACCCCTTTACATTACACAGCACCCTGCACCTCTGGACGTCTTTATATTACACAGCACCCTGCACCTCTGGACCCCTTTACATTACACAGCACCCTGCACCTCTGGACTCCTTTACATTACACAGCACCCTGCACCTCTGGACTCCTTTACATTACACAGCACCCTGCACCTCTGGACGCCTTTACATTACACAGCACCCTGCACCTCTGGACTCCTTTACATTACACAGCACCCTGCACCTCTGGACGCCTTTACATTACACAGCACCCTGCACCTCTGGACTCCTTTACATTACACAGCACCCTGCACCTCTGGACTCCTTTACATTACACAGCACCCTGCACCTCTGGACGCCTTTACATTACACAGCACCCTGCACCTCTGGACTCCTTTACATTACACAGCACCCTGCACCTCTGGACGCCTTTACATTACACAGCACCCTGCACCTCTGGACCCCTTTACATTACACAGCACCCTGCACCTCTGGACGCCTTTACATTACACAGCACCCTGCACCTCTGGACGCCTTTACATTACACAGCACCCTGCACCTCTGGACCCCTTTACATTACACAGCACCCTGCACCTCTGGACGTCTTTATATTACACAGCACCCTGAAGCCTTTGGGTTCACACTGGTGTACTGGAGTTTGTCGCAGTGTATATGCAGTTTTTCTGCAACTTCTATTAGCTTGTGTAATTTTACTGCGTTTTCTGAAAGCACGCCAAAGATTCAGTATAGAGAACATTTGGTGCACTTTCAGAAAATGTTGAAAAAAATGTGTAATCTAATAGAAGTCTGTGGGACTTTGGTGAAAATGGAGATAAATGCAGGAAATCTGTGTATACACCGGCACTGCATCAGTGTAAACCCACTTGAGTCCTAGTTCACATATATGCGATTCCTGCATTGCATGTTGCTTGTCGGCCGTTCACTCTGCCCTTTGCAAACTGATACGGGTGTCAATGTAAAATTAATGACACCCCCATATCGGTTTGCAGATTGCAGTGAGAACTTTGAAATGGTGCAGGAATTGGATTGCATAGGTGTAAACACCCATCCACTCCAAAAAAAAAGGGTCCTGCACAGTTATGGTGCAAATGCCATTTCAGCCATATAGTTTTTATGGCTGAATTTGCACAGCACAGACATCCCATGTGATTTGCACAGCAATGCGGTGCAAATCACATGCAATGTCTATGATTACACAAGTGAAAACCCTGGCTAAAGGCATAGCATAGGGTTAATGAAAGACTGCTGGAGGACAAGACAGGAAGTGAAAGATTTGGGAGACAGAGGGCAGAGTACACAGTGACAATGCTGATAACTCACTTGATGTCAAGGATGGACTGGCCATTGGGACTACAGGGAGTTTCCCGGTGGACCGATGGCTCAGTGGGCCGGCTTCAGTGACAGCGGACCACTGCCCTCCTCTGCTCCTCTGTCTCTCCCTTCCCGCATCGCTCACCTGGGAGGAACAGAGAAGCAGGGAGAGGACCAGAGGAGCAGGGGGGATGACAGAGGAGCATGGGGGAGGGGACAGACAGCTAACTCAACAGCTATGGCCTGGGAGTTTCTCACTTCTGCCTAATCTTGTCCCATAAGGGGGGCACCCAACTGATTCTTTGCCCCGGGGGAAATAATGTCTAGCTTTCCCTATAAGAGTACCAGTACCAGCCGTTCTACTCTAATAAAGTAGAATGGCTAGTGACTAGTGAAGGGGGAGAGGGGGCTTGGGTGGGGCGGTTGCTGGAGTTGTCTGGACGCCATGGGAGAGACATGTCAAAGTGGGCCAGTCTGGATGAAGTACAGGGCCAAATTTTTGTCCCAGTCCAGCCCTGCTTGATGTTCCCAGTCACTAGTAGTTTAGTCGGCTCTTTAGCTATCAGTTACTTGTTTAAATGTTCCCGCCCACACAGTCCTTTCAGAGCAGCACAGGGCTGTGCACAGAGCATGGATGATGGTACACAGGAACAGAGGGGAAGGAGGGAGGGGGCAGAGCAGATGCAGCCTCTTCCTTTTCTGTGGAAGGGGGGTGGTTGTACTCGCTGGGATGTTACAATTTAACAGAGTGAGACACACAGCATTGTGCATATGGGTCAGTCCACCTGAGCTCTCCCTTCGCTGTCAGCATGTCTCATCGCTGCTGCACTACCAAGCCCTTCCCGCTCTCACTGTTTCAAGTGTCTTCTCCTACGATCCTAGGGGGGGGGGGGGCAAATGACCCCTGCTGCCCTATGGAGCGGACGCCCATGGCAACATCGTCTTGGAAAATTGAAGTTTCAAAAACGTTGATTTTTAACTTCACAGAAAACATCGTTTTTTTCCCATCGCATAAAGTGATCGTGTGTACGCGGCATTATACTCTTGTCTCTATAATGTCAAATCTCTTCTCTCCATGTTGAATGTAGCACTACCCCCAAAGGAGCTGCCGGTTTCCCCCTTACATCAGAATCCTCACTGTGCATGAGAGTACTCAGTGTTCCCCCTTACATCAGAGTCCTCACCATGCATCAGAGTACTCAGTGTTCCCCCTTACATCAGAGTCCTCACCATGCATGAGAGTACTCAGTGTTCCCCCTTACATCAGAGTCCTCACCGTGCATGAGAGTACTCAGTGTTCCCCCTTACATCAGAGTCCTCACCATGCATCAGAGTACTCAGTGTTCCCCCTTACATCAGACTCCTCACCGTGCATGAGAGTACTCAGTGTTCCCCCTTACATCAGAGTCCTCACCATGCATGAGAGTACTCAGTGTTCCCCCTTACATCAGAGTCCTCACCGTGCATCAGAGTACTCAGTGTTCCCTCTTACATCAGAGTCCTCACCGTTCATCAGAGTTCTCAGTGTTCCCCCTTACATCAGAGTCCTCACCGTGCATGAGAGTACTCAGTGTTCCCCCTTACATCAGAGTCTTCACCGTGCATGAGAGTACTCAGTGTTCCCTCTTACATCAGAGTCTTCACCGTGCATGAGAGTACTCAGTGTTCCCCCTTACATCAGAGTCCTCACCATGCATGAGAGTACTCAGTGTTCCCCCTTACATCAGAGTCCTCACTGTGCATGAGAGTACTCAGTGTTCCCTCTTACATCAGAGTCCTCACCGTGCATCAGAGTTCTCAGTGTTCCCCCTTACATCAGAGTCCTCACCGTGCATGAGAGTACTCAGTGTTCCCTCTTACATCAGAGTCCTCACCGTGCATGAGAGTACTCAGTGTTCCCCCTTACATCAGAGTCCTCACCATGCATGAGAGTACTCAGTGTTCCCCCTTACATCAGAGTCCTCACCATGCATCAGAGTACTCAGTGTCCCCCCTTACATCAGAGTCCTCACCGTGCATAAGAGTACTCAGTGTTCCCCCTTACATCAGAGTCCTCACCATGCATCAGAGTACTCAGTGTTTCCCCTTACATCAGAGTCCTCACCATGCATGAGAGTACTCAGTGTTCCCCCTTACATCAGAGTCCTCACCATGCATGAGAGTACTCAGTGTCCCCCCTTACATCAGAGTCCTCACCATGCATGAGAGTACTCAGTGTTCTCCCTTACATCAGAGTCCTCACCATGCATGAGAGTACTCAGTGTTCCCCCTTACATCAGAGTCCTCAAAATGTATCAGAGTACTCAGTGTTCCCCCTTACATCAGAGTCCTCACCATGCATCAGAGTACTCAGTGTTCCCCCTTACATCAGAGTCCTCACCGTGCATGAGAGTACTCAGTGTTCCCCCTTACATCAGAGTCCTCACCATGCATCAGAGTACTCAGTGTTCCCCCTTACATCAGAGTCCTCACCGTGCATGAGAGTACTCAGTGTTCCCCCTTACATCAGAGTCCTCACCATGCATGAGAGTACTCAGTGTTCCCCCTTACATCAGAGTCCTCACTGTGCATCAGAGTTCTCAGTGTTCCCTCTTACATCAGAGTCCTCACCGCGCATCCAAGTTCTCAGTGTTCCCCCTTACATCAGCAGAGTCCTCACCGCGCATCCGAGTTCTCAGTGTTCCACCTTACATCAGAGTCCTCACCGTGCATCAGAGTACTCAGTGTTCCCCCTTACATCAGAGTCCTCACCGTGCATGAGAGTACTCAGTGTTCCCTCTTACATCAGAGTCCTCACCGTGCATCAGAGTTCTCAGTGTTCCCCCTTACATCAGAGTCCTCACCGTGCATGAGAGTACTCAGTGTTCCCCCTTACATCAGAGTCTTCACCGTGCATGAGAATACTCAGTGTTCCCTCTTACATCAGAGTCTTCACCGTGCATGAGAGTACTCAGTGTTCCCCCTTACATCAGAGTCTTCACCGTGCATGAGAGTACTCAGTGTTCCCTCTTACATCAGAGTCTTCACCGTGCATGAGAGTACTCAGTGTTCCCCCTTACATCAGAGTCCTCACCGTGCATGAGAGTACTCAGTGTTCCCCCTTACATCAGAGTCTTCACCGTGCATGAGAGTACTCAGTGTCCCCCCTTACATCAGAGTCTTCACCGTGCATGAGAGTGCTCAGTGTTCCCCCTTACATCAGAGTCTTCACCGTGCATGAGAGTACTCAGTGTTCCCTCTTACATCAGAGTCTTCACCGTGCATGAGAGTACTCAGTGTTCCCCCTTACATCAGAGTCCTCACCGTGCATGAGAGTACTCAGTGTTCCCCCTTACATCAGAGTCTTCACCGTGCATGAGAGTACTCAGTGTCCCCCCTTACATCAGAGTCTTCACCGTGCATGAGAGTACTTAGTGTTCCCCCTTACATCAGAGTCTTCACCGTGCATGAGAGTACTCAGTGTTCCCTCTTAAATCAGGGTTCCCAGAGCATCCCTTATGTTAGAGTCCACAGAGTTCTCCCTTACATCAGAGTCTGCAGAGTCCCCCCTTACAGTGAAAGAGAACTCTGGGGATTCAAATGTAAAGGGGAACTCTGCGGATTCAGATGTAAAAGGGGAACCATGTGGATGTATAGATATAACTATAAAAAAAATGGCTGTGCGCCTCTAAAGTGTTCGGGTTTGACTTTAGGAAAAGGTGACAACCCGACTTTCAACTCCCCATGAACAGAAATGTCAGTTTCTGTCAGGATCTGGATTGGGGATGAGTTTATCACCTCAGCAGGAATGGAGAAGAGACAATAAAGGGTATTTAGAGGTCTGCCTGGTTCTCAGGGAAATATTACATCTGACATCTCCCAGAGATAATTTCACTATGAGAAAATGTTACGTTTTCTTTTTTTTTTCTTTATTGATTTGCCGCGTTTCCTGGCAGTTCATTGACAATAGAGGCTTGCATCCGTCAATGTGACAAACACAAGTTTCCAGAGACTATTGTGTACAATGATACAGATGTTTGGAGATTGCCACCTCTTCCCTTTATAGAGATGTCCCAAGGCCTCCCTATTCAGCGCTCTTTACAATTGATCTGACACCAGCGATTCTATGGTGTCAGCTTTATTTACAGCAGCAAATGTTACTATAGAACCGTGTAACTGCCTTAATCTGCAATTGACTCCGGACAAGTCAGTCAACAAATAAAGCATCGCAGCGCAGTGACAAATGAAAAAAAATAAAATACTATGGCCCGGATTCACAGACATCGGCGCACATTTATGCCGCCGTAGCAAATGCTCCCAACGTTGCACCAGCGTGGCGTATATTTCGTAGGAGTAAGCCGACATAAGTGGAAGTGGGCTGGAAGTGGGCGTGATCCATGTTAATGAAGTGTGACCCCATGCAAATGATGGGCCGGGCGCCAGACAAGTACTTAAAACGAACTGCGCATGCGCCGAGACGTGGACGTATCCCCGTGCGCATGCGCACAACCACATCGGAACAACTGCCTAAGATACGCCGGATCACTGTGTACGCCGTGAACGTAACCTACGCCCAGCCAGACCCACGTCGGCCCATATTCACAGACGTCCAACGTACAATACGTAGGCTTGTGTTCCCTGGTCCATACCTTTGCATGGGTTGCGCCTCATCTATGGGGAATAACGTAATGCCGGATGTAAAACTTACGCAAACCACGTATATCATGCGCCGGGCACAAGTACATTCGTGAATCGCCGTATTTCCCTCATTTACGTATTTGAATGTCTAAACAATATGAGAAGCAACATACGTCCAGACCATATTTGCGCCCACGCTACGCTGGCGTAAGTAAGATACGCCGGAGTAGGATGGCCTATTTTTAGGCGTATCATGGTTGGTGACTCTGGCGCACACATACGCTGGGAGCATATTGACGCTACGCCGGGAAAAGGTGAGTTACGTCGGCGTAAGTGCTTTGTGAATCTGGGCCTATATCTTTTATTGAATTAAAGCGGAGTTCCACTCAAAAATTGAACTTCCGCTTAACCCACTCCTCACCCCCTTACATGCCACATTTGGCATGTCATTTTTTTTTGGGGGGGGGGAGTGGGGACTTCAGGAGGAGTGGGACTTCCTGTCCCACTTCCTCCTTCCGCCGAGGGGCTGGTTAGGCGATTAGCATAATTGCCTATCTTTAGCCCCTCCCTGTAGGCGATCACCCAGGACACGTCACAGGTCCTAGGCGATCGCCTGTCCAATCGCCGTTTGCGCATGCGCAGTGCTGTTCGCGCATGCGCAGTGCCATTCGCGCATGCGCAGTGGGTGCCCGGCCGTGAAGCCAAAAGCTGTCACGGCCGGGTGCCCACACTAACAATGAAGACGCCGGCCAGGGAGGGGGGAGAGAAGCAGAGCCCCGGCCGGCGCGTCGCTGGAACGCTGGAGCAGCTAAGTGTCTGTTTATTAAAACCCAGCAGCTACACTTTTTGTAGCTGCTGACTTTTAATAAACATAAAATTGGGCTGGAACACCCCTTTAATAGGATTATTAAGCACTTAAATATTAGCCTGTATGTACCCCTTTATTACCATGTCTTTTTTTTTGCTTCCATTGGACAGAGACTCTGGGACATGCAGCAAAACCCGGACTGTCCAGGTCAAACCCATACAGGTGGCAACTTTACCCCGGACCCCTAGACTGGTTAATGAGTCTGAAGAGTGATCGGAAATGTGTGCCTGGCTGTGGGGCAATAGTTTGGAAAAGAACCCGGGGCATATATTGGGCTACATAAACATCATGGAGTTTTTTTTTTCATTTGCATCGAGTTCTTCAAATTTGCTTCTTTGTACCAATTTTTTATGATCTTTTTTTCTGTTGCGTATTCTGCCTGGCATTAGTCCGGGAACAGGACTGACAAATGATGTATACAACGAATGCCGGATCATCGGTGCACAGAGACAGCGCTTCAGCGGTTGCTATATACAAATTAGGCCCAGCTGCTTCGGCACGGTGCGCCGGGGGGTCTCAGGCCTGCTGTAAATTTGCAGAGCCTTTAAGACAGTCGCGGGTTTTATGATGCGCCGTCCAAAAGGCTTCTGGTGGCCTTAATAAATGTCCCCAGCTGGCCGGGCCGTACCATTGGCAGGTCCGCCGTAAATCAGGTTTAAAGTCCTGCGATGCGAAAAGGATTTAGGAAGTCTCCTCGTCAAAGTCGGATCCCAGGAGCGGCTCTTAATCAGCTCTTACCGGGATTCTTACGCCAGCGCCGCAAACTGTAAATGCGAGCAGGCTGAAACTTAAGGGGGTGCTTTAGCTGCGTTAATAATTTTTTACTACGTCCAATATATCATTGTCTACCTCGGCTGGCGCGTCTCCACCTTTGGACGGTGTAAACAGGAACCCGTAGTGTTCAGGAAATTCGCCGTGGCGTTTAAATCTTGCAAAGTACCAATTATTGTCTTTTCCGGATTCCGCAGAGCCGAGCCGTGAGTTATAGCCAGAGGATAATTAGCGTTGGGGAAAAATAAGATTGTCCTAACTGCCTGCTTCATCTAAACCGAGAGAGATCTTGTGCGGAGCGCGCCGGTGCCCATAAGGTCATGGTCCGATCGTGCAATAATTTAATTCTCGTTTTAATTTTTGTTAGCCCGTAACATTATCACTAAACTCTTATATAAGCCTTAAAGGGCTGGTTCACCTAAAAGGTGAACAAACATTCTAAAGCCCCCTCCCCCCCCCAGCCCGCTCTTTATATTTACCTCCATGGGTAATAAAGTTTCCATGTCCATGCAGCCTGGTGCCGCATTCCCAGGGGGGGGCACTGTTATTCCTTTTCTTTCTCTAGGGATGCTGCACAGAATGCTACTTTAAGGTTAAGCACAAGTTCAGGAGGAGGAATCACAGGGGTAGAAACTGAAAAACCATTCAGCAATGATCAAATGCAGAGCTCAGGTTTAAAGCGGCTGTAAACCGGCGATGTTCAAAAAAAAACTCTGCAAGACAATGGCATAATGTGCTAGTATGCATCACAAACTAGCACATTATGAAACACCTTGGAGCAAAGCCCTCCAGCGCTGTAAAGTCATCACTGAGATGGCCGACATGTTCCCCTGTCTGTCTTCCAGGTTTGCGAGCTCAGTTTATGTGATTGGCCAGAGCCTTGGATCCGGCACAAAGCTCTGAAGTTCAGACAAGGTATGCCGGACCTTCAGAGCGCATGCGTCGGTGATGTTACTGGCTGCATGCATGGTGGTGAATATCTCCTAAATGGTGCACGTTTAGGAGATATTCATTTTACCTACAGATAAGCCTTGTTATAAAAATTACCAAGCAGGGTTTACAACCGCTTTAAATAACCCACTTGCTCCTGTTCCAGGCAAGGAAGCTTATTATGGTTCACTGGAAGGATCAGGCTCCCCCGACCTTAAAAGAATGGATTGCCAATGTTGGATCTGTACTGAGAATGGAGAAGCTGATTTATTGACATAGGGGTAATGCTTAGAAATTTGAGAAGATATGGGCAAGGTGGCTGGATGTACCGGGGTTGGCCCCGTAGACTTAGTGGCTGATAGACTGTTGGGTATTAACGTTAGGTAAAAAATGGTGTTTATGTTCTATTGTGTGGGAAGCTGTGGAGGGATGGCCCTGTGTTTGAATTTATTATGACTTGTAGGTGTATATGGTTGGGTTTTTTGCTCTTTGTCCTCTCCCGTACTGTAAGGGGGAATAAGTATGCCGTGTACCTCTGAAAAATGTAATAAAATTTTGTTGGATACAAAAAAAAAAATAACCCACTTGCTGTCAGTATCTATAGTGGACATGCACACACATGTGCACTCAGGGCTAATGGATATACGTGATGTTCCTGACAATTAGACATGTGCAATTTGTTTTGTTCCGAATTAGTTTTTTTTAACAAATTTTGACAATTATACGAATTAACAAAAACCTGTTTAATGAACTTTTATGAATATTCGTAAATTCTAAAATTCGTTAATTTGAAAAAAAAAATGTAAATTTTAAATAATTTGTAAATTAAAAGATTCTAATATTTGAAAATTAGTAAATTCAAAAAAATAAAAAATAATTTTTTTATTTTTCAAATTCACAAATTCAAAAATTGAACACCCAAAAATTCGAAAATCTGAAATAATAACCAACTAATAAATGAATGAATGAAAAACTTATATAGCCTCTGGGCGCTTGTTGTTCCTTTCTCTTTTGGTATCAAAAGAGATGAGTCTTGATCTTTCTCCTGAATGCTAAGTAGTTAATAGTAACTAAACTATTACTAACTATTAAATTTAAGGTATTGGAATTTCCTTTCAAATTTGGCTGTTTACGAAAGTAATGAATATGAATATATCCAATAATTATCCAAAATAATTTATGGTAGAGGCAAGGACCTGTCTCGATGCCTCCTTGAGCCCTGAAGAAGGGGGGAGTCCTTTCTTCCAAAACATGTTGGCTGTGTTTCTGTTTCTATCAAAATGTCAGTAGACATGTACACTTTGTTCGTTTTCATTTCATTCATTTTTTTTTCGTTATTTGGGTCATTTGTTATGATCGCAATTTGTAATTTCGTAATTTCGAAAATTCATGAATTCGAAAATCCAAAAATAAGAAAGAAAATCTGAAAATTCAAAGTAATAACTAACAAACTATCTAGCTAACTAACTATTGATAACTAACTATTACATTTAAGGTATTGGAATTTCCTTTCAAATTTGGCTGTTTACGAAAGTAATGAATACGAATTTATCCAATAATTATCCAAAATAATTTATGGTAGAGGCAAGGACCTGGTTCTGGGCCTGTCCCGATGCCCCCTTTAGCCCCAAAGAAGGGGGGAGTCCTTTCTTCCAAAACATGTTGGTTGTGTTTCTGTTTCTATCAAAATGTCAGTAGACATGTACACTTTGTTCGTTTTCATTTTATTCATTTTTTTTTTCATTTTTTGGGTCAGTCGTTATGAACGCAATTTGTAATTTCGTAATTTCGAAAATTCATAAATTCGAAAATCCAAAAATAAGAAAGAAAATCTGAAAATTCAAAATAACTAACTAACTAGCTAACTAACTAACGATAACTAACTATTAAATTAAAGGTATTGAAATTTCCTTTCAAATTTGGCTGTTTACGAAAGTAATGAATACGAATTTATCCAATAATTATCCAAAATAATTTATGGTAGAGGCAAGGACCTGGTTCTGGGCCTGTCCCGATGCCCCCTTTAGCCCTGAAGAAGGGGGGAGTCCTTTCTTCCAAAACATGTTGGTTGTGTTTCTGTTTCTATCAAAATGTCAGTAGACATGTACACTTTGTTCGTTTTCATTTTATTCATTTTTTTTTCGTTTTTTGGGTCAGTCGTTATGAACGCAATTTGTAATTTCGTAATTTCGAAAATTCATGAATTCGAAAATCCAAAAATAAGAAAGAAAATCTGAAAATTCAAAGTAATAACTAACAAACTATCTAGCTAACTAACTATTGATAACTAACTATTACATTTAAGGTATTGGAATTTCCTTTCAAATTTGGCTGTTTACGAAAGTAATGAATACGAATTTATCCAATAATTATCCAAAATAATTTATGGTAGAGGCAAGGACCTTTAGCCCCAAAGAAGGGGGGAGTCCTTTCTTCCAAAACATGTTGGTTGTGTTTCTGTTTCTATCAAAATGTCAGTAGACATGTACACTTTGTTCGTTTTCATTTCATTCATTTTTTTTTCGTTATTTGGGTCATTTGTTATGATCGCAATTTGTAATTTCGTAATTTCGAAAATTCATGAATTCGAAAATCCAAAAATAAGAAAGAAAATCTGAAAATTCAAAGTAATAACTAACAAACTATCTAGCTAACTAACTATTGATAACTAACTATTACATTTAAGGTATTGGAATTTCCTTTCAAATTTGGCTGTTTACGAAAGTAATGAATACGAATTTATCCAATAATTATCCAAAATAATTTATGGTAGAGGCAAGGACCTGGTTCTGGGCCTGTCCCGATGCCCCCTTTAGCCCCAAAGAAGGGGGGAGTCCTTTCTTCCAAAACATGTTGGTTGTGTTTCTGTTTCTATCAAAATGTCAGTTGACATGTACACTTTGTTCGTTTTCATTTTATTCATTTTTTTTTCGTTTTTTGGGTCAGTCGTTATGAACGCAATTTGTAATTTCGTAATTTCGAAAATTCATAAATTCGAAAATCCAAAAATAAGAAAGAAAATCTGAAAATTCAAAATAACTAACTAACTAGCTAACTAACTAACGATAACTAACTATTAAATTAAAGGTATTGAAATTTCCTTTCAAATTTGGCTGTTTACGAAAGTAATGCATATGAATTTATCCAATAATTATCCGAAATAATTTATGGTAGAGACAAGGACCTGGTTCTGGGCCTGTCCCGATGCCTCCTTGAGCCCCAAAGTAAGGGGGATTCCTGTCTTTCAAAACACGTTGGCTGTCTTTCTGTTTCTATCAAATTGTCAGTAGAAATGCACACTTTGTTCATTTTCGTTTCATTCGTTCTTCATTCAATTCGTAATTTCAAAAATTTGTAAATATGAAAATATATAAATCCAAAAATAAGAAAGAAAAGAAGATTCGAATGATTGAAATCCGAAAATTTAAAATAATAACTAAACTAACTAGTGATAACTGATTATTAAATTAAATGTATTGGAATTTCCTTTCAAATTTGTTAGTGAACGAATACAAATTAATCAGAAGTTACAAATTATCCAAAATAACGAATGCTGCATCTAAACAGATAGGGCCAGATTCAGGTAGATGGGAGCATCTTTGCTCTGGAGTAACGCTTCTCATTTACGTTACTCTGACGACCCTTTCAGCGCAAGTACTGTTATTCACATAGCAGTTGCGCGTAAACTTGCGCCAGAGTAACGATAATGCGCTGGCGTAACCCGACGCAAGTGGAAGTGGGTGTGATCATATGTAAATGATGGGCGGAGCCCAGCGGAGTGGCTTACGTTCAGCGCATCATCCACGGAGCATGCGCAGTGAGTGCGGCTCCACTCGCCCCCTTGTGCGCATGCTCACAACTTCCGTCGGCACCACTTCCCGGGAAACGTCAGCGCAATGCCTTCCGTTGGGCGCTTAAAAGCGCAGGCGGAAACGCCATTCCGGCGCAAAAGTATATCCGTTTCCCCCCACCCCAGGGAAGATACTTTTGTGCTGTGATGGCTGCTCCCGCTACCCCCAGAGAGAGGAGGAACCTAACTTTAATTCACAGGAGGTCTCAGTGATCATATCCGCGATGGAGACTTTTAATCATTTTCTCCATGGGAAAAAGAGCCGTAAGACCAGCCGGGAGAGGAAGCAGGGCATCCTGGACACCATTGCTGGCCGGGTCAATATTTTGGGGTACTCCACCCGGACTGCCTCTGACATTCAGAAGAAAATAAATGATCTGCGGCGCAAGGTCAGGGGCAAGGTGGCCACCATCAGGAGGCATGAGAGGGGCACAGGTGGTGGTCCCCCATGTCCGGTCACCCTGACCGAGGAGGAGGAAGCGGTCTCTCGCTGCCTGGAGAGGGAGCAGGTGGAGGGGGTCCCTGGCTATGACTCCCTGGAGGAAGGCTCCAGGACAGGTAAGTGTTTTTTATCCCCTATTTGATGTGTTGCATTTGGGGGGGGGGAGGGTACATGTGCCAAGTGTGTGGGACCACCAACATTTGTCTGCTTTGTGTCATCCACAGATGACGGAGCTGGGCCATCATCTGTCAGCGTCCATTCCACCCCATCCCCCCAACACCATCGTGTGCCCGAGCCCCTGGGTGGTGAAGACACCGAGGTGGAGGAGGAGAGTGCCCACACCACACCTGCCGAGGTGGTTGTGGAGGATCCTGCTGTGGCAGAGCAGGACTTTTCGTTAGTGTTGGAGGTCTCCTCCCCTTCTCCTGGGCCGTCTGTCATCCCCTCCCCCATCCTTGGAAGCCCCTCAAGGGCGACTCCATCCCCCCGGGGACAACCATCTTCTGGCCCCAGGAAGGCGACCCAGAAGACCAGGGGGGTGTCGGATGTTGTCCAGGGCCAGTTGGCGAGGGATCACGCCAGACAGACTCAACAAATGGGGGAACTAGTTGGGCACTTAGAGAAAGTGGCTGACAGCCTGGGCTCCGTTGCCCAGATAAGCAACGCAGTCCAGGATGTAAGTTGCAACTGTGCTGCAGTGGTGACCAGTTTGGGGGAGGTGCAGGGGGATATTAGGCACCTCACTGCAGCCGTCCAGGCCAACAGTGCTGCCATCCGGGACCAGGGGAGGCTGAGTCGGCGGGCCCAGCACTACCAAGTGACCCGGCAGCTCAGGATGCAGGCCCAGCAGCTGAGGATGCAGGGCCAGACAAACAATTTGCTCGGCCGGATAGCCATGGCCTTGGAGGGCATGCAGGCCACACCTGCCAGGAGTGGCCCACCCGGGGATCAGCCACCTCCAGAAGCCCCCCCACCCCCACCCACTCCATCCAGGCAGCTGAGGAGCCAGAGAGGTTCGGCAAGAAGGAGCCCCCGGCATCCCCAATGATTTGTTTTTTATTTTATTTGGATCTATACTCAGGTTATGAGTTTTTTATTTTATTTGGATTTATACTCAGGTTATGAGATTTTTATTTTAGATTCTGCACACGTTGCAGTGTGAATGGTGTGTAAATGTGAGAGGGTGGCACTCCTGACAGTAAGGGGTGTCACCCTCGGCCGTGGTGGTGAAGTTAACCCCACGGCTGTATGAATGACGTGTGAAAGGTGTATGAATGGACAGTGACATCATTGGGGCCTTGACGCTGGCGTTGCTGCTCCCAAGTCCTACATGCTGGACTTGGGCTAATCCAATGCGATGTGCATGTGGTGTGTGTGATCTAGGGACATCAGTGGTGTACACGTGTGCATTGTCTGTGTGATTAATGTTTTGGTTTAGTGTCCAAAGATGCCTATGGCGAGGACCCTCCTGACTGCTCTTCCATCAGCAGACTGGTTCTCCTCTGGCAGGGGGGGATTGTCTGGTTGGGGGGTCAGGTCATCATGTATGTCAATCTGCAGGCCTTTTCTCATAGCAAAGTTGTGCAGAATGCAACATGCACCGATGATCTGACACACAAAGGTAGGGGAATACAATAGGGTCCCCCCGGACTTATCCAGGCAGCGGAAACGGGACTTCAGGAGCCCAAATGTTTGCTCCACCACTGCACGGGTTTTGATGTGTGCTTCATTGTATTTTCTCTCTCCTCTGGTTTGGGGGTTCCGGAAAGGAGGCAGTAGATGGGGTCCCAGTGCATATGCAGAGTCACCTGGAAGGGAAAAGACAGGAGAATGTTAGTCATGCATGTGCGACTTCTGTTGTGCATCACGGGTCATGCCTGCCACCCATGTCACTCACCAATCAGCCAGCTGTCCCCATACATGTTCTGTTCGAATTCTGCTGGGATGGGACTCTGATTGTATATGAAGCTGTCATGGCTGGACCCGGGGTGTTTGGCACGGACGTGCCATATGAGGCGTTGGGCATCGGCTATCACCTGTACGTTGATGGAATGCCAATGCTTCCGATTGCGGTATATGTGCTCTGTGGCACTGGGGGGCTGGAGTGCCACATGTGTGCAATCAATGGCCCCCACAGTGCGTGGGAATCTGGCAATGTTGTAGAAATCTGTCATTGCCTTCAGCCGCAGGTCCTCAGTGGTTGATCTAATGAACTGGTTGGACATGCGTCTGAGGATTGCAGGGACAACCTGGTGCACACATCTGCTTATGGAGGATTGTGACATCCCAGCCACCACTCCACTTGTACGCTGGAATGATCCACTTGCTAGGAAATGAAGTGTTGCCAGTACCTTCACCAGTGGCTGCACTGCTTGTGAGCGGTGTGTCATGCTGGTGATGTCCTCCTGCAGGGTTGTGGTTAGTTCAAGTATTGCATCAGGGCTGAATCTGAAGAGGCGATACACCTCCTCATCCCCCATGCCAAAGAGGCTCATGCGCGTGCGGTATATCCTCTCACGTGCCCGCCTCCTTCGTTCCGGGGGACCCATCAGTAGTTCTAGGACCACGATTGCCCCTGGCATGTTGGCACACAGAGGTGTTGTCCTTGCAAGTGTGGGTGCTTAGCTTGCTAGTTTCGTCGGTAACGCTGCTGTAGCTGCTCTCCTGCTGACCTGTGACTGTCTGGAGTAAAGATAAAGCAGCCTTTTGTAGAAATAACTTTGCGCCAGACGGACGAGATACGCGCGGCGCATGTAGCCGGCGTATGGTGCCAATCCGTTCGTGAATTGGGAAATCTCCCTCATTTGCATATTTGCAGGGGAAATCAATAGGCGCGACTGATGCGCCAAGCGAAATTAAGCGCTAACGATACTCTGGCGTCGGAACGGTCCGCCGGTCGGAAATAGCCCGTTATTGGGCGCATCTAGTTTGGTGGGTACGGCCACATAGAAACGACGGCGCATCTTCACAGTTACGCGGCGCATATCGAATTACTCCAGCGCAAGTGTTGCTGAATCTGGCCCATAGAACGTAACTAATTAATAATAATATAATGTTTTTACAATTATTATTTATTATTATTATTCATTTTGTTCCATTTTTTTAGATGCAGCATTTGTTATTACGGATAATTCGTAACTTTGGATTTGAAATTCCAATGCCTTTAATTTAATAGTTAGTAATAGTTAAGTCATTATTAGTTAGTTATTATTTTAAGATTTTCGAATTTTCAGGTTTTCAGAAATTTAAATTTTTTCGAATTTTTGAATTTACGAATTTTCAAATTCACGAGTTTACGAATTGCTATCATAAAAAAAACTGAAAAAATAAAATAACGAATTAAATGAAAATAACAATAACAAAATAACAATAAAAAATACAAATAACATTTCAGCCAATGTGTTTTGGAAGAAAGGACTCCCCCCTTCTTCGGTGGTCAAGGAGGCATCGGGACAGGCCCAGAACCAGGCCCTTACCTCTACCATAAATTATTTCGGATAATTATTGGATAAATTCATATGCATTCATATGCAGCCAAATTTGAAAGGAAATTCCAATACCTTTAATTTAATAGTTAGTTATTAGTTAGTTAGCTAGTTAGTTGGTTATTTTGAATTTTTTAGATTTTCTTTCTTATTTTTTAATTTTCGAATTTATGAATTTTCAAAATTACGAAATTACGAATTGCGTTCATAACGACTGACCCAAAGAACGAAAAAAAAAAAACCGAATGAAATGAAAACGAACAAAGTGTACATGTCTACTGACATTTTGATAGAAACAGAAACACAGCCAACATGTTTTGGAAGAAAGGACCCCCCCCCCTTCGGGGCTCAAGGAGGCATCGGGACAGGCCCAGAACCAGGTCCTTGCCTCTACCATAAACTAAGCTCCAAGGAACACCTATCCTATTTTTTATCCACGTGAATTACACTTTACTCACTTCGGCCCCTACGTACTGCAGGAAAGAGCCCCGAATGTTCCAGGAAGGTTGGCAGCTGTGCGGTGCGTACTTATTTCAGCCACTCGTACTTTCTCGGATAATGATCAAAACATAAAAATAAAAATTCCAGAAGCAGTAAGTAGATAGTTTGGCCCGATTCCAGCAGAAGAGTGATAACACAGAAGGGGATGTTTGCAGCGATTATTTTCCGCAACCACCAGAGCGCCGTCCCCTCCCCTAAAATAAGGAGACTTCATCTTTTCCTGATGGATTCTCTGGCCGCCCGGGCTGGCAGTGCGGCTTAGCGTTTGGCAATGCATTAGAACATTAAAAGTTGATTCATTTAGATCTGAAGGCAGAGAGTCCGCTTCATCAGTGAGAACGATCTCACGGCGGGGCGGCTGGAGGATAACTCACACGGCAGAAAGTTAAATGGTTCCTCGCTGTCCTACAGAGGGCGGGAAATTATAGATTTACTGGTGCAATCAGCAAATCGGGATGGAATGCTGCACAGTGGACCCTTTGTTTTTTTAATGGCAAAGTAGAAGGGACCATTTACATTTTTGCGGCGCGGTAATGTGACTTATGTCACCTGTTAACGCACGTTATGGCAGCCTATTGAAAATAAATGGGCTGCTAAAAAAAGGACCCTTTTTTCCCCATCACAATGCACCACACGTAAAGCAGACTTGTTGCCATGCATTAAGGTAACGTGCATTACCACGTGCATTATAGCACGTGTTACCCCAGTGCAATGCCTTACCCCAATGCAAACATGCGTGTCTAGGCTAAAAATTTGTGACAGTTGCTGACGGTTTACCCAATCCTAAAACTTGGTTCACATTACTTTGGGTGCGGCCACGCGCATGGATTTTATGTGCATTCCTGCATGTTATGTGTAGGGCAAACCATCAAAGGAGAAGTACAGGGAAAGCTCATTTGGCTGTACTTCTCCTGTGAATCACATGAGCACAGTTTGTTCTGCACTCTCGTGACCCTTTTTCAGCAGACAGCGGACTGAAGCTCGCCGTCTGCTGACAACACAGAGCCGGTCCAGGCTCGGCCAAGATCAAGGCAATGGATTTGGACATGCTTGGCCAGGTACCCAGCTCAGCCTCTCAGCAAGCTGTACACTCCCACCCCTCCACAGCCCAGCGCTCCAGTGAGCGAGGGGGGGGGGGGGCAGGGCCTAGAGCTGCTGATTGACAGTGACCAGCTCTCCGATCGGTGAGCTCTGAGAATTGAGTGATCAGCGGTGTTTGACCGCTCTGGGAACCGTGACCTAATGGAGGACGTTGATGGGGTCGCTGATGTAACAAACGGCTCTAAAGGGGATCCTGACATAAGGGGGACTTTGATGAGGACGCTGATGTAAGAGAACTCTAAAGGGGATCCTGACATGAGGGGGGACTTTGATGAGGGTGCTGATGTAAGAGAACTCTAAGGCCACGTACACACGATCAAACATGTCCGCTGAAACTGGTCCGCAGACCAGTTTCATCGGACCAGTTCGATGGTGTATCCGGCCTATCGGACCGTATTCCATCGGACCAAAGTTTTAAAACATGCTTTAAAACCTGTCCGATGGAAACCTCTCCGTCGGACAGGTTCGATGGTTAGTACACAAAAGCATCGGACCAAAATCCTGCTCATGCTCAGAATCAAGTCGACGCATGCTTGGAAGCATTGAGCTTTGTTTTTTCATCACGTTGTTGTGTTCTACGTCACTGCATTCTGGTCTGATCGGATTTTAGTTGACCAAGGTGAAGGCAGAGATCATCTAGGCTGGACGTCTTAAGTAGGCAGGACTGACGAGCAGGATATCATCAACAGGTGAGTCACTGTGGAGAGATAGGAGCTGGCAATTAGCCGACAGCTGAGCAGCTGAGCAGCCAGCACACAGAAGGAAGGGCTGAGCCCAGCCCTGACAACATCATAATCTCGCAGGATGATTATACTATACGTTCTCTACTTCCCTACATGGAAGACAAGTGGTAGAATTGAAGTCCATGTACACATTGTATGTTTTTATTATGAGGTTTTAATTGACTGTTACAAAGATATGTATTTTTTTATATATATCTTTTTGTGCATACCTGTCCATTGGAGGGGTATTTAAAGGGCAGGGGCAGCCATTGCATCTTCCTGTGGCACTGCACGTGTGGTTCTATACGAGAAAATCTATATATCCTAAGACTTCAGTCTTCACCTGGCGCCCCTGCATTGTTCTCTTTCTATAGCAGAGTTTTCCTGGTCCCCTGTATACTTCCTGTGTTCACATAGAACCTTCCCCTCCATTCATTGCGGATTGGTTTGTTGGCATTCATTGGTGCTCCCTTGAGTTTCATGGAAATTGGTGGTCATAAAAGTACCCTGAGGAAGCCAAAGTTGGCAAAACATGTTGGGATATATCAAATATTGACCACCTTATGTATATGGATACTTATTACCAATAAACAATATTTTGTACAATACTCTGCCCACATATTTTATATACCGTTAACATCCGTCTGCGGTAAGCTCCGTTTTTTTGGACGGAAGAAAACCCTATTTTTCTTCCGTCAAAAAAACGGAACGGGCGAAAAACGAACGTTGGCGGATGATCCGATCCGCTACCGTCAGTTTTTCATCAAAATATGTAAAAAAAAAAAAGTTCTAAAAAAAAAAAAAAAAACAGACGAAAAAACGGATGAAAAAAACTGATGAAAAACGGACGGAAAGCGGAACGGAAATGGATGTAAACGGACGGAAAACGGACGAAAAACGGATGAAAAAACTGATCTAAAAAACTGAACGGACGTGTGAAAGAGCCCTTTATGTGTTTTGCGATTTTACATAAAAAAAATACATCTTTGTAAATGTTCTGTTTGGCACCGCTATAATCCCTTTCACCCTATAGCTACTATTCCAATTTAATTTATTTATGTACTCATATGACCTGATGTAAGGAGGAACTCTGATGGAGACCCTGATGTAAAGGGGGAACCTAATGGGGATCCTGATGTAAGGAGGGGTCCCTGATGGAGACTCTAAAGTGGACCCTGAAGTTAGGAGGAAATCTGATGGGGATCCTGATATGGGGGGGGGGGGGGGCATTGATGTAGCCCCCGAATGTAAGATGTAAAAAAAAATTTTTGCAGCCCACAAAAAGATGTGAAATATATACGATGTGGCCTTCATACTGCAAAGCTTGGAGAGCCCAGGCTTAGATGAACCTGCTCGAAGGGGCATTTTTAATTCTGGCGTATCCCAGTTACTGGAAGGATTGAATACAAAAAGAAACAAATGCTCCCGCGTATGGTAAATTGAAGAAGAGGGAATTCTTCGCAAACCACACCACTGTGTCGCCTGTGCTGCCACTTTCAACAGGTCGGGGGGGGGGGAACCTGGGAGTAACTCTAAAAGAAAGCAAGGACAGGGGCCGCATCAGCCTTGCACATTACCTTTTCAACACGGAGATTTATTACAAGTAAAATTTTGTACTCACAAACGAGTGATGAAATCAAGCGAAAGATGCAAGGTCCATCATTGGCCTCATCCAGCAGGATCTAGTGGCCGGTAGACTTGAGTGGGATGAAAACAGTCTAAAAATAAGCTGACGAGTTTCGAAGGGTGACCCCTCTTCCTCAAAGCTTAATTTTCATCCCACTCCAGTCTACTTGCCAGCAGATCCTGCTGGATGAGGCCAATGATGGACCTTGCATTATTGGCTTGATTTTATCACTCGTTTGTGAGTACAACATTTTACTTAAATCTCAGTGTTGCAAAGGTAATGCGCAAGGCTGGTGCACCCTCTGTCCTTGTTTTCTTTTAGAGTTACTGGGGGGGAGCTTGGCCTTAACAATTTGTTACGCATTTGGTGTAGGCTGCCCTACAAGTGCCGCATGGCAAAACTACAGGCCAAAATTTCCCCAAAGGCAATTTGTTTGTCATCAATATAAACGAGTATTCATACAGGTACATCTAACTATAAGATACAATATGCAAATTATAGAACAGAAAGTATGTGAATCGTGTCAAAAAAAACATTTTAACGACTGGACTCACTGAAAACTCGGCATTGGAGCGGAGAGCCCCCCTCATATGACTGCGGGAAAGGCCTGTTAGTACAGGTCTGCTCCGCCAAGCCCATTTCTCACATTTTATTTTACACTGAGCCATTCCGTTCTTACACTTTAACAGGAAAAAAATTAGGAAATAACACCTTTTAGTGATAACTTCCATGACCAGTCACTGTAAAATTCTATGTGATAGGTCAGCGCTCTCATAAACCAGGAGTCTTAACGATCTTTCATTAAATCAGCGGCTACATTAGCGGTTTTATTCCCTCCGTCTCCCCTTCTGGATGTGTGAAGTATCGATGTTTATTGACGTCGCCATTTATTCAGATCCTACCCTCTCCTGTCATTACGCGTGTAATGAAAATCTCGGGCATTGTGTGATCGCGACCGAGACCCGGGGATAAATTCTGAGAGTATACATCACAATCACAGCGCACAATGTTTTTTTTTTTTTTAATATATAGTTCTTGTAGGATACCTAATGGATTCAGATAATGTACAGTGCTAGAGTGATATGAATGACCTTGTGAAGGTCACGCTGTGCATTTAACGGGGACAGAGATACTTTTGTTGCCGATAGTGTAAGATAACACCAATGCCTATATCATCTGTCCTCCGCTTTTCACCTATAATGTAATTCAAAACGAAATACAATAGAGAAAGGATATAGTTTAGTCTCTGTCCTTTGCAGAATATTCCTGTAAAGGTGCACAGCATTGACCAATTCGACTTGCCGTATATACTGGATTATAAGCCGAGGCATCTAATTTTACCACAAAAAAATGGGAAAACTTTTTGACGCGAGTATAAGCCTTGGGTATCCATCTGCATGCCTCATTGTGCCTCACTTTGTCTCACTGTGTGCATGCCTCACTGTGCCCATGCCTCACTGTGCCCATGACTAGACCAAGTTCCAGGTCCAGGGGAACTACGACCTGCCAGTAGCGGGTCCCCAAATTCACCAGAGAAATTACCATGTAACATGGGAGTCTATGGAAGGGGTGCACGGATTTGAAAAATTGGTGCTCCCCGGCCGTAAGTCCCCTGGACAACACACTGCACACATGTAGAGAAAGAGTGGGGCTACATGTGTGCCAAGTTTGGGATCCAGGGGACCCACAGCCGGCCGGTACCGGGTCCCCAAAGTCTGGGAGATCAGGCACAAAACGGTGACTCGGGTATAACCCGAGGGGGGCATTTTCAACACAAAATTGGCTTATACTCGAGTATATATGGTATATAGACAGGGAACCTCCACAACTGCTATAGACAGGGCAGTCTTTAGGGCAGGGAAAAAGGGGCAGCTGCCCTGGGTGCTGTCATTGTTGTGGAACCCAAAGCAGCTGCCTCATACTTTCCGACTATCCCAGTTTAAATTCCCTTGTCCCTTGACGTTTTAGTCCTGTGCTGTGTCCTGATATCTCAGTGTGAAGTGCTGCTACTAATGCTGTCCAGCTCTGCCCTATTGTTGTGTACAGATGACTCACCTGCAGACCCTGTGTTTACATGAAAATAACGGGAGCATTCATATGTAAATAGCTGAGGCCGGCGGCATTCATATATAAATAAAGGCAGCATTCATATGTATATCATGCCCCTCTGCAGTGACGAGATAATGTGCTGTAACCTCTAGCAACCAATCAGTGTGCGGTATTACAGTACAGTAACCTCTAGCAACCAATCAGTGAGCAGTATTACTGTACAGTAACCTCTAGCAACCAAACAAGAAGAAATCATGTGATGTAACCTTTAGCAACTAATCAGTGAGCCGTAATGTGTGCTGTAACCTCTAGCATCCAGACAGTAAGTGGTAATGATATGCTGTAACCTCTGGCAACCAATCACAATCACTGCCTGATCTGATACAGTAAAGTGATTTTAGGTCAGGTTGATATTAATTGTATGTCTCAGAGCAGGCGGAGTGCAAAATTGCATGGGGGGGCCAAGAATTTTTTTGCCCAGGGTCCAATCAACATTAACCACTTAAGGACCGCCTCCTGCACATATACATTGGCAGAATGGCACGGCTGGGCACAGGCACGTACAGGTACGTCCGCTTTAAGTATCCAGCTGTGGGTTGTGGGTGCGCGCGCGCCCACAACCCGGTCCGAATCTCCATGATCGCGGCCGTGGGACCCGCGGACCCTATCGCCGCCGGTGTCCCGCAATCGGTCACAGGAGCTGAAGAACGGGGAGAGGTGAGTGTAAACACAAATTACCTGTTCTTCACTGTGGCAATGTCACTGATCGTCTGTTCCCTGATATAGGGAAAGACAATCAATGATGTCACAAGTGCAGCCCCACCCCCCTACAGTTTGAAACACATATGAGGTCACACATAACCCCTACAGCGCCCCCTAGTGGTTAACTCCTGAACTGCAATTGTCATTTTCACAGTAATCAGTTACTTACATACATTTTATGTAAATGATTAGTTAATTAGCTCATGTAAATTTATGTTCTGGTCACCTCCTCTTTAAACTGTATATAAGGTTGTATTCTTGGTTCTATTAAACACTCCCTGTTCAGCAGACAAACAAGTCTCGTCTCGTTGTGTGCTTGTGAGCAGCTGGAATATCTGATATCTATATCCAGACTGATAGGAAGCGGTATATAACGGAAGCACTCAAGCGGAGTGTGGGACGTTCCGTTACAAGGGGCAATCATTTATGTTGGGCACACTATTGCAGAAAATGCAGTTCCTGAAGAAGAAATTAATTGTTCTACAGCACCAGGCCTTTTCTGTTCAAGGGCCATGTGCCATTTTAAAGGGATCGTGCATAAGGTTCGGTATGCTCCATAAACTCTGTGCTCCTGGACGAGGTTTTCTATTATATGGTTCAGCTGCTGAGCGCCCCCTATTGCCACTTGGGCAGTAATATACAACAAATATAATGAAGCTGGTGCTGCGCTATACACTAAATATAACTAGTGTCAGTTTCACTTTAACCTTAATCTCCAGTGCAATTTATACATTTATATGTGCAAAATAATTTATAAATAAATAAATGAATAAAAAAATATAATTGCTGAATAAATACATAAAACACTTAAATCTATAAGTGTTGTACATCCATTAAACAGTAACCATTATTATGTGCCGTGTTCGAATGATGGATCAAAATGCAACTACTATTAATAATATCAAATTGCCTTACTTCAGTTCATTATAATATTCACAGTTACATTTACAGTTCATCACGGGGCTCCAACCATAAAGGTAAAGTGCATCCAGTAAATAAATAGTGCTTGCTGTGCTGGTAATCCTATTTTTATTAAACGACCTACGGCCTGCGATCACCTCCCCCTTCCACCCTTTGTGTGCGCCACTCACCAGATTTGTTGTAACCCCTTATATCATAAGGAGGTTAAGCTGGGCTTTTAGATGTTTTATGTTCTTCCTTCTTTCCATTCTGTTCTCCCTGGCACCAGCACCATGATGAGGTCATAACTGACGAAACGCGCTGGGAGGAGCCCTGTTCACCACATCACTTCCAGTCATTAGGGTCATAGACCTCCTCACATCAACCCCAATTCCTGCACCTTCACACCTCAGATCTGCCCCAATTCCTGCACCTTCACACCTCAGATCTGCCCCAATTCCCATTCACACCTGATCACCCCAATTCACACCTGCACCAGATCACCCCAATTCCTGATCACCCCAATTCCTGCACCTTCACACCTCAGATCTGCCCCAATTCCTGCACCTTCACACCTCAGATCACCCCAATTCCTGCACCTTCACACCTCAGATCACCCCAATTCCTGCACCTTCACACCTCAGATCTGCCCCAATTCCTGCACCTTCACACCTCCAGATCACCCCAATCCCTGCACCTTCACACCTCCAGATCACCCCAATCCCTGCACCTTCACACCTCCAGATCACCCCAATTCCTGCACCTTCACACCTCCAGATCATCCCCAATTCCTGCACCTTCACACCTCCAGATCACCCCAATTCCTGCACCTTCACACCTTCACCTCCAGATCATCCCTGCATTCCTCACACCTCACACCTCACCCCATTCCTGATCACCCCAATTCCTGCACCTTCACACCTCACCCCAAGATCTGATCATCCCCAATTCCTGCACCTTCACACCTCCAGATCACCCCAATCCCTGCACCTTCACACCTCCAGATCACCCCAATTCCTGCACCTTCACACCTCAGATCACCCCAATTCCTGCACCTTCACACCTCAGATCTGCCCCAGTGGAAATTCCTGCACCTTCACACCTCAGATCACCCCAATTCCTGCACCTTCACACCTCAGTTCTTTATTTACACTTTTTTTTTTTTTATATCTGCCCCATTCCTGCACCTTCACACCTCCAGATCACCCCAATCCCTGCACCTTCACACCTCAGATCACCCCAATCCCTGCACCTTCACACCTTCACACCTCAGATCACCCCAATTCCTGCACCTTCACACCTCCAGATCACCCCAATCCCTGCACCTTCACACCTCCAGATCATCCCCAATTCCTGCACCTTCACACCTCCAGATCACCCCAATTCCTGCACCTTCACACCTCCAGATCATCCCCAATTCCTGCACCTTCACACCTCCAGATCACCCCAATTCCTGCACCTTCACACCTCCAGATCACCCCAATTCCTGCACCTTCACACCTCCAGATCATCCCCAAATCCTGAAACAAGTGAAAACAGTGGAAAATACTGCGCAGGTCTAAATTGTCATTTACTTTAGTTTTGCTTCCTTTGATGTCATTTGTTATACACTGGAGCACTTGGTGTTGGTTCTTTATTTACACTTTTTTTTTTTTTATATTAAGCAATAATTATTTGTATTCAATGTTTATTTATTTTCATCATTTGTATCACATTCATTATTGATGTATCAATTTATGCAGCGCAGCATACCATATTTATCCTCAATTCCTGCACCTTCACACCTCAGATCTCCCCAATTCCTGCACCTTCACACCTCACCTTGCACCTTCACACAGATCTCATTCCTGCACCTTCACATCAGATCTGCCCCAATTCCTGCACCTTCACACCTCAGATCTGCCCCAATTCCTGCACCTTCACACCTCAGATCTACCCCAATTCCTGCACCTTCACACCTCAGATCTGCCCCAATTCCTGCACCTTCACACCAGATATGCCCCATTCCTGCACCTTCACATATGCCCCAATTCCTGCACCTTCACACCTCAGATCTGCCCCAATTCCTGCACCTTCACACCAGATATGCCCCATTCCTGACCTTCACACCTCAGATCACCCCAATTCCTGCACCTTCACACCAGATATGCCCCATTCCTGACCTTTACACCTGATCACCCCAATTCCTGCACCTTGACACCTCAGATTTGCCCCAATTCCTGCACCTTCACACCTCAGATCTGCCCCAATTCCTGCACCTTCACACCTCAGATATGCCCCAATTCCTGCACCTTCACACCTCAGATATGCCCCAATTCCTGCACCTTCACACCTCAGATCAGCCCCAATTCCTGCACCTTCACACCTCAGATATGCCCCAATTCCTGCACCTTCACACCTCAGATCACCCCAATTCCTACATTTTTTCAGGTCGGCTCCAATTTGTGCACCTTCACAGATCAGATGAACTCCAAGTTTTGTATCATCACACCTCAGCTCTGCCCCAATTCCTGCAAATTCACACCTTAGATCAACCCTGATTCCTGCACCATCACACCTCAGATCACCCCAGTTCCTGTACCTTCACACCTCAGATCAGCCTCAATTGAAGTGGTTGTAACATGAAGTGACTAGCCTTAGTGACACACAGAGAGGAAACAAATCCTCCTACATGAGTTGTACCTATTTATCAGCAGCCCTCTCGTATCCAGAACCATTCAAAATCCAGAATTTACAGTTTTTTAACTTCAGAAGGCAGGGGGCGGAGTATGACGTCACACACTGCACAGCTTAGAGAGGAGAGCTGAATGTAATCTGAGACATGAGTGGAGGGAAAGGACCCACCCTCTGCACAGTCTTATAGGGAAACACACACACAGCTAAGGCTGTCAATCACCTGCTGTGTGCTGGAGAGGGGGAGAAGGCCATCTCCTAGGATTGTCTGTTGTCAGTATAGTCTTTCAGAAGTGACTAATGCAGAAAGCAGAGGAATGAAAGAGCAGCCAGAAATCCCACTAGGTGATTTAGGTTGAGGCAAGTACATGTTTTTGGAGGATATGCTTTGTTCTTTTTTTATTTCAGGGTTTTTCAACCAGTTTAACCCGCCTGCCTGGAGGTTATCTCTAAAGATAAAGGGGTAGATTCATGTAGATCAGCGGATCTTTTGATCCGCGTGATCTATCTTGTTTACGATCCGCCTGCGCCAGTTTTTGAGGCAAGTGCTGTATTCAGAAAGCACTTGCCTCGTAATTAGCCCTGGCGGATCGTAAATCCCCCGGCGGAATGCAAATTCCGCGGCTAGGGGGAGTTTACTATTTAAATCACACGCGTCCCCGCGCCGATCGTACTGCGCATGCGCCGCCGGCAAAATTTCCCGACGTGCATTGCTTTAAATGACGTCGCAAGGACGTCATTGTTTTCGTCAACGCTATTAACGTATGGCCATATTCCCGGACGACTTACGTAAACGACGTAAAAAATTCAAAACTCGACGCGCGAACGACGGCCATACTTAACATAGGATCCGCCGCACTTACCCCGCATATAGCAGGGGTAACCATCCGCCGGAAAAAGACGAACGCAAACGACGTAAAAAAAAAGCGACGGCCGGGCGTTCGGTTCTGAATCGGCGGTTCTCCTCATTTGCATATTCGTCGCGTAGAAAAAAAGAAGCGCCACCTAGCGGACGGCGGGAGAATGCAGCCTAAGAACCGACAGTGTAACTCACTTACACCAGTCGGCTCTAAGGGAGATCTATGCGGAACCTGATTCGAGGAATCAGCCGCATAGATCCGAGCGTCGGATCTCACAGATCCGACGGTGTATCAGTAGATACACCGTCGGATCTGTACATTAATCTACCCCAAAGTGTAATATATATGTAGCATGACAGGCGGAGGACTGATCCTGGCGACCTTTATGTAACCCTACCCCCTACCCAGAACCCACTTAACCCCACAACTACCAAAGATAACGCGGACTAAGTTGTGGAGAAAATTGGCCTTCCGGCCTACTTTATTTAACAAATAAAATTTAATATAACATTTAATATAAATAACATTATAAATAACTTTTTTAAATAACCATATAACTATAACCCTTGGTGGTCAAAAGACCACACCTCAAACCTGGACACTGGGACAAAATTCTTCCCTAGGCCTCAGTCGCGCAGCACCGACTCGGAGGCAGTATGACGGTCCACAGTGACCTACGAACTTTAACCCCTTCCTGGTTAACCTGCGTCAACCGGAAGGTACGTAATACTCCCATACCACGTATGGGTACAGCCTTTCCTACCCAAACTTTACTCCTGTACTAGTCCTTCCGAGCCCGAAAAGAACCGCCCGCTAGGGAACCTAACCCCAGGGAGGGTGGGTGGGCAGCTTCTTCCCAGTGTAATGGAGGAGTGACGAATCGTCACTTCCTCCGAGCTAAGCTAACACCCGCCCCCCGCCCAGGACCTGCCATGCCCTCCCCTACAAGGTGACCGGCCAATAGCTGGGCCAGTCCCGCCCTGTCATGCCGCCCCTCCCCTATGCTGTGCTCTGTCCAGGGCTCTCTATATATGTAGCACCCTGCTCCTGTTGAACAGGCACTGCTTTAAATTTAGTGGGGGTCTGAACTGTTATTTGTCTCAGACCAGAGTAATTAAGGACAATTTAGCCTCTGTTCCAGCCGTGGCTGTGCTGAGAGTATCCACCATTGCTCACCTGGGGGTGTCATTACAACCCCAGGCCAAGGGTGGCAGCAGCAAAGTCAAGGTGTATTGAGTGTTCCCCTCAGCAACAAATTAGTAGGACTGGTCGCCCCGCTGTGCATGCTGGGGAGGGGTACTTAAGGAACAGATGCCTTTGGTGCGGGGTCTCTCGTCCGCCCGTGACTCGTGGCCCACCTGGCCTGAATCCTGGTTCCCGGGACCACGTTGGCCAGGGCTGCGGCTTCGTTTGTGGGCCCAGTTGTCTGGCTGGGGCCTGTGCTAAAAGGGTGACCCTGTGCTGTCCGTCCTGCGGGAGGAAGCCACTTGATGAAGGAAGCCAGGGGAGGATATATCCTGAAGAGGGCCATGCAAGAGGCTGGTACCTTGGGAGAAGGCCTGAAAACTTCATCGAAGGATCTAGAAGTTCTAAAGAGGCCAAGCTAAAGAGATCCGGGTGCTGAATCCTGTGGCAGTGGATTCCGGACCAAAAGTGTTTAATTAACAAAGGAAAGTCTGTGGCAGAGACTGTATTTTGCTTTGTGCGCCAACCCGGCTGCTAGGCCAGTGAGAGGGGCCTATCCGGGGTAAGCAATACCCACTCTGGCTAGAGGGGCGACGAGAACTTCTTGCTGGAAACAGGAGTGTTTCCCTACTTTGATTATGCACCTGAACCCACCTACCCTTCCACCCCTCATCCTTCTTTTCTCCTAAAGTTTTGCCAAATAAATCCAAGAAAAATAAGTGTATCGTATGGACATTGGCATTCTTCAGACTCTCCTTTCACCCTAGACAGCGAGAACACAGAGGTAACGTGCCACCCAAAAATATAACCAGCAGCTCCTACAGGGGTAGTGCTACAGATATATATAATAATATAATACGAGCCCATATAAGCTCAGAGCATGGCCACTGACGTCTGCTGGTTGAGTACCATCATGAATTCCAGAGATGAATCTGATAACCGCACAGTCTAGTCTACGTTTGATTGGCCTTAGGATAAGCATTCAGGTTTGTTCAGTCTGCAAAGAATCATACTGTTCATGAATCACAATTGCCCCGTATTGTTGAATTTCATGACAGATCTGCATAATACACATTTTCAAAAACATGCAAACGGCTCATCCCGCACGTCCCTCGTCTACGTTTGCCGATTCTGCACAGGTGAGATCCGATCAATCCCGGGCCGCGCGTATTACCATCCAGGCTGCCGAGATCCGGGATATGATCTGCAAGTGACAAAGTGCATCCTCTTATTCTCCGTAATCGAAAAAATTTCTTTTTTATTCTTTCCCCCCCCCCCCCCAAATGTGAGAAACAAATCAACCGGTGTCTCCTAAGGAAAGAGTTACTCAAACCCGGCGCGGCAATCACTTCCAGCACAATACAAGACCCGATACATCCATCTGCCGGGAGCCACCGGAACATTCTTCAGTGTCGCTGTTGTGGCTGGCAGTTTTATCTCCCTCTTCTCCTCCTAGTTAATTTCAGTATGAATTTATCTGTAACGCCAGTGTATAAATCAGGCGCAATGTTGTGTTTTTCTACCTGTCTCTCTGCAGTGCTATTCGCCGCCTCCTCCTACTTAATTTAGGAAAATATGATGAAGAATTCACTAAAAAGAGGTCGGAGTGCCACTTCTGGGGTGACTGGTATCAGCCATGGGGCATCACTATAAGGTATACACACCACAACTCTAATGCCGCGTACACACGGTCGTTTTTTGCGATGAAAAAAAAAACGACGTTTTCTGTGAAGTAAAAAACGACGTTTTTGAAACGTCACTTTTCAAAGACAATTTTGCATACACACCATCGTTTTTTCACAAAAAGCGAGGTTACGTTCACCACTCTTTTCCATTGAAGCTCGCTTCATAACTAGCTTCTGGGCATGCGCGGGTTGAAAAACGTCGTTTTGAAAGACGTTTTTGCTACACACGGTGACTTTTTGTGAAACAAAAAACGACGTTTTGAAAAACGACACAAAAAATTCAAGCATGTTGGAATTTTTTTTTGGTCGTTTTTTTGAAGACAAAAAACGACGTTTTGCCCACACACGATCAATTTAAATGACGTTTTAAAAAGCGTCGTTTTATTTCATCGCAAAAAACGACCGTGTGTACGCGGCATAACACACGTGCATATAACATACACTTAGGCCTGGATTCACAAAGCACTTGCGCCGACGTATCTCCAGATACGCCGCGTAAGTGCAAATATGCGCCGTCGTATCTTTGCGCGGGACCCACAAACTAAGATACGCCTAAAAACAGACTTCATCCCACCGACGTAACTCGCATTCAAATATGCAAATGAGGGCAATACGGCGATTCACGAACGTATTTGCGCCCGGCGCATGATATACGTGGTTTGCGCAAGTTTTACGTCTGGCGTAAAGATATTCCCCATAGATGAGGCGCAGCCCGTGCAAAGGTATGGACCAGGGAACACAAGCCTACGTATTGTACGTTGGACGTCTGTAAATATGGGCCGACGTGGGTCTGGCTGGGCGTAGGTTACGTTAACGGCGTACACAGTGATCCGGCGTGTCTTAGGCAGTTGTTCTGTTGTGGTTGTGCACATGCGCAGGGGGATACGTCCACGTCTCGACGCATGCGCAGTTAGTTTTAAGTACTTGTGTGGCGCCCCCGGCCCATCATTTGCATGGGGTCACGCTTACTTCCAGCCCACTTTCACCTACTTCCACTTACGCCAGCTTACGCCTATGAAATATATGCCATGCTGGTGCAACGTTGGGAGCATTTGCTTTGTGAATTCCATGCTTGCCTCTCTGTGCTGCATCGGCGTAGCATAAAAGAGATCCGCTACGGCGGCATAAATGTGCACCGATGTCTGTGAATCCGGGCATATATTGTCAAAAGTATTGGGACGCCTGCCTTTACACACATGAGCTCTACTGGCATCCCAGTCTTAGGGCCAGATTCTCAGAGGCGTTACGACGGAGTATCTCAGATACCCCGTCGTATCGCCTTTTTTTTTGACTCGTATCTATGCGAGTGATGCTTAGCATCACTTTTGCATAGATACGCTTCTACATCCGACAAGTGTAATACAATAACACTTTCGGATCGTAGATGTAATGACAACTCCGGCCACTAGGTGGCCTTTACGTTGTTTTTTCATTTGCATATGCAAATGAAGTAGTACGCCGATTCTCGATCGCTTTTACGCCGCCCCGTCGTCGCGTACGTCGTTTACGAACTCGTAAGGTTACCCCAGCTTCTATGTGGAGTAACCTTACGAGGTCCCGTCGGATGCCGTCGTGTCCCGTCGGCCCCTTAGGGCCAGATTCTCAAATATTTTCGGCGGCGTAGCGTAAGCCAGTTACACTACGCCGCCGCTGCGTACTGGAGCAAGTGCTTTATTCTCTAAGCACTTGCTCCGTAGGTTTCGCCTGCGTCGCGTAAATCGCGCAGCGTAAACCCGCGCAATTCAAATGGGGCGGCTTGTATTTAAATTAAGCGCGCCCCCGCGTCGAACGAACTGCGCATGCGCCGGCCGGGGAAAAAGCCCAGTGCGCATGCTCCAGCTCACGTCGGAAAGCATCGTTGAAACCGACGTCAAAACGACGTGAGCGTCATTTACGCAAGTCCCTATTCGCGAACGAGTTAGTAAAACGACGTAAGCGACGGAAAAAGCCGACGCTGACCCGACGCCATACTTAACATGGCGTCCGACGGGACACGACGGCATCCGACGGGACCTCGTAAGGTTACTCCACATAGAAGCTGGGGTAACCTTACGAGTTCGTAAACGACGTACGCGACGACGGGGCGGCGTAAAAGTGATCGAGAATCGGCGTACTACTTCATTTGCATATGCAAATGAAAAAACAACGTAAAGGCCACCTAGTGGCCGGAGTTGTCATTACATCTACGATCCGAAAGTGTTATTGTATTACACTTGTCGGATGTAGAAGCGTATCTATGCAAAAGTGATGCTCAGCATCACTCGCATAGATACGAGTCAAAAAAAAAGGCGATACAACGGGGTATCTGAGATACTCCGTCGTAACGCCTCTGAGAATCTGGCCCTTAGTCCGTAGGGTTCAATATTGAGTTGGCCCCGCCCTTTGCAGCCAGGCCCAATCCGCCCTATAGACTCACTATACAAGCCGCTTAGGGCCCCGCAAAGCTGCGGAGGGCCCCCCAAATTACTAGCGGCCCCGCCTGGTGAGAAGTCATTTTCGGCCCCTCACCCCGCATCTCAATTTGCTGGCTGCATGGGAGAAGAGGTAAGAAGTCAGTCACCGCCTCTAACTTTAATGTAAGCCCCCCACTTCTCAACTTTAACCTTTAATGTGACATGTCACTGGCGAGTCACCACCCCCCTCCGCTTTTTTCCCTAAATGGCTTCCTTTACCTTAGTGCAGTCCTCCTTTACTTACCTCATCCTTCCATTTTGCTTTTAAATGTCCTTATTTCTTCTGAGAAATCCTCACTTCCTGTTCTTCTGTCTGTAACTCCACACAGTAATGCAAGGCTTTCTCCCTGGTGTGCAGAAAGCCTCTTGAGGGGGGAGGGGGCGAGCAGGCAAGTCAGGACACTCTCTACTTTGCAGATAGAGAAAAGAGCTGTGTGTCCTGACACTCCTGCTCGTCAAGTTCCTCCACCCCAAACTCGCTCATCCATGTCTTTGTGCAGGGCCGCCATCAGGGGGGTACAGGCAGTACACCTGTAAGGGGCCGGGGGTCCCCAGGGGCCCGAATGGCAACCCCCTCTTTTTTTATTTTATTTTTATTAAAAAATATTTTTTTTTTTATATATTTTTATTTTATTTTTAATTAAAGGGCCAATTTTTTTCTTTTATTGTTTTTAGAGGTCCGGAGGTCCCCAGGGCCCCCGGATGGCAACCCCTCTTTTTTTTAAATAAAAAATATTTTTATATATTTTTTATAATTTCTTTTATTTTTTTATATATATTGAGGGCCCAGAGGTCCCCAGGGCCCCCAGATGACAACCCTCCTTTTTTTATAAAAATGTTTTACTTTTTTTTAATATTATGTGTCAAACCCCCTTTTTTATATAAATGTTTTTTTTTATTTTTGTTTTATTAAAGGGCCCAGAGGTCCCCAGGGCCCTGAAAGGCAAACCCTTGTTTTTTTTTATAAATGTATATTTCTTTTTTATATATATATTTTTTTATTTCTTATTTATTAAAGGGCCCAGAGGTCCCAGATAGAAAGCCCCCTTTTTTTGTAATTTCTTTTTATAAAAAAAAAAAAAAATGATTAAAGGGCCGGGTCAGAGGTACCCAGGGCCCCAGATGGCAACCACCCTTTTAAACCCTATATATATATATTTTTTTTTCTCTCTCTTTTTTTCTTTTTATTAAAGGGCCCAGAGGTCCCCAGGGCCCCGGATGGCTATCCCCCTTTTTTTTTATATATATATCTTTCTTTATTTCTTCTTTTTGTAAAGGGTCCCCCGCTTCTCAATTTCCCCCGCAGCCCCCCCCCCCCCCCCTTGCTTTTCAATTTCAGGCAGCAGCACCCAACGATTCTCTGCTCCAGGGGGCCCAAGCCTGAGGCTGTGTAAGGGGCCCCAAAATTTCTGATGGCGGCCCTGTCTTTATGGACCTTGCTTTGTGCACTGGTGTGCAGTCATGTTGGAACAGGAAGGGGCCGTCCCCAAACTGTTCCCACAAATTTGGGAGCATTAAAAATTGTCCAAAATGTCTTGGTATGCTGACGCCTTAAGAGTTTACTTTACTGGAACTCAGGGGCCAAGCCCAAACCCTGTAAAACAACCTCCACTCTAATCTCCCCTCCACCAAATTATTTGGACTAATGCACAAAGTAAAGTCCATAAAGACATGGACGAGTGAGTTTGGGGTGGAGGAACTTGACTGGCCTGAGCTGAAGCTCAAGAACACATTTGAGATGGATTAGAGTGGAGACTGTGATCCAGACCTTTTCATCCAACATCAGTGCCTGACCTCACAAACATGCTTCTGGAAGAATGGTCAAACATTCCCATAGACACCCTCCTAAACCTTGTGGACGGCCTTCCCAGAAGAGTTGAAGCTGTTATAGCTGCAAAGGGGAGGGGCCAACTCCATATTAAACCCTACGGACTAAGACTGGGATGCTATTAGAGTTCATGTGCGTGTAAAAATCAGGTGTCCCAATACTTTTGGTAATATAGTGTATGTACCATAACCCTTACATGTACATATAATATATACTGTATATACCATAACTCTAACACATGTCTATATACATATTCGATAACCCTAACACATGAACATACGATATAAAGTGTACACTCTTGGCTTTCTTTTGAAAAAGGTGCAGGAACTCATTCCACTCACCAATGTGATGCATTGTGTGTGCCGCATCATAGTGTGGGGTCGCCAAATTGAACAGTGGGTGGGTCTTAAAGCTTCATTTTATCCTCTGTACCTGTAAATAGGGTTGTCCAGATACCGATACTAGTATCGGTATCGGGACCGATACCGAGTATTTGCGGGAGTACTTGTACTCGCGCAAATGCTCCCGATACCTAAATAGAATACTTTTTTGGTATTTATCAACATGTTCTGTGAAAATTTGAGTTTTTTACTACTGCGTGACAAGAAAATATTTTTTTTTTATTCATTTTTACTCATTTTTATTCTTTTATAATGTCTTAAGTTAGAGTTCTTCATAATTCTAAAGAAAATATCCTTAGTCTGTATTGTGGTTTGAAAACTGTCACATGACATTTAAAAAAAGTATCGGTATTCGGTATCGGCAAGTACATAAAAAAAGGTATCGGTACTTGTACTCGGCCCTAAAAAAGTGGTATCGGGACAACCCTACCTGTAAGGGTACTGAGCGAAGGTATCCAGCAGCAGCAGCGGTGACAGATCGGTGAACTACACTCAAGGAAGTGGGAACCAGACCAATAATGATTTAAATAAGATTTATTAATAGTGAAGCAAAACCCAATCCAACAAGAGGAAACAGTAAACCAGGCAAACATGAAAATTTAAGTGAAAGAAAACCTACAATGTAACTGTCAAATCATACAAGGTATATAAGCAAAAGGGAAGCACTGAATAACAGGTAATACAGGAGGTGCAAGGAACAGTCAGGAAGGGGGAACTAGGACTGGGATTGGGAATAAGGGGAGCATATGAGAGGTTGTAGGGTGCAGGAATCAGGAAAAATCAGCAAGCTGGTATCTGGCTTACAGGCAAAACACTGAATCAAAGATCCAAATCAAGGGAGGTAGACGCCCACTAGTGATCACCAGAATTTCACCCTTCAGCTCTAGGAATTACAGGGCCACCAGCAGGTAAACCCTAACAGTCAGGGGTGGACTGACCATTGAGGAACTCGGGCACTGCCCGAGGGCCCCATGCCCCATGCCCCATCAGGGTTGCCAGGCTCAGTAAAACCAGAGACAGTATGTAAAAATCTGTGTATTTTTTACATCTATCCCTGATATGTCCAAAACCGACATGCTTTTTATGTGAAAATACCGAGATTTTTGCTGCTCTGTACTGCCTCCTGGCTTGGTGGCCATCTGTAAGCCCGGGGGCCCATAGTCTTCTATTGCCCAGGGGCCCCATGAATTGTCAGTCCGCCCCTGTTGACAGTCCACCCCCCGTCTCCGGACCCTCCACTTTGCCTCAAACCTAAAAGTCAGTGTGAGCAGGCCCGTAGCTACAAGGCAGGCAAACCAAGCAATTGCTCAGGGCCCCCAAGCTAGCCTGGGGCCCCAAAAAGGTTCCTTGCCACGCTTCCTATATGCTGCAGCCACCTAAGCGCTCTATAGAGAGCCTGCAGCACTGCTGCCTTGAGTCGTCACTTCCCCTTCTCTGTAGCGTGGCCATGCTCCTCTTCCTTCCTCCTGTCAGTCCGGACTCCGGACGGAATTCAGTTTCCTGTTCCCGGCTGGACTGACAGGAAGTGCACACTGAGTGCTCACTTCCCTTCAGTCAGGCCAGGAACAGGAAACTGAATCTCCTGCCACGTAGTAAGGACCCGGTAGGGGGCATAAAAAGAACATAGGGAGGGGGCTTTGGGTGTGTGCATGTGTGGGGGGTTGGGGGGCCTCCATGTCCATTTTGCTTGGGGCCCTCAAATTCCTTCAAACGGCCCTGAGTGTGAGTGATTCTTGTGCAAAAGTCCAAGAAGGTCTCCCTTCATCAGCGTCTAAAGACTTTTCTGATTCTCTTAAGCTGAATTCCTTCAGCCTGCAGGATAGCCCACTGCTGGCATCTGGCAAGGTGACTGGATGCCCCACTGCTGGGGTTTGGAAGCTGACTGGGTGCCCCGTAGGTCAGGTCCTTTAGAAGGTGCAACACAGCTTGCAGTTCCACAGGGCAGTATACATCCCAACACTTGAATAACATGGGCCGTATAAAGGCTTACCACTGGAGTCCCTGACACCATGGTGTCCCATCACAACTGAGATTCCACATCTGAGTTTCTAGACAGGTTAATAGAAAATGCGTTCTATTTCAACCGCCAATGTCTTTCCAAGGCATTAGTTTCCCACCCCAGTCCCCTAACGCACCTGTAGTTGCAGGTCGGAACAAAGTTTGAATTAAACACTGCCCTTCCCCAGAAGACCTCTACTACTGGGGATTTAATAGCAAGTACAGTTATCAAATTCAGAGTGGATGTCTGTACAACCAGCATTTGACACAACAGAAGCAAAAGGCTTCAAACAGACCTCAGGAAAGGCAGCAGTAGGAATCTTGGACCAAATGGGTAACCCATGCCAGGCATGAAATGAACATGGAGACACAGAGTTTTATCATTAATTTTATTTTGAAAATTGTAACTAAGGATTTTTGTTCGAATTTCGCATCATTAGTGGGCTGCAGCAATGGCCGATTTTCATGCAACCATCAAATTTGATTTTGAAAAACGAAATATTGGAAGAATCGTGTGAGAATGAGAAATATAATTGAAAAAGAAAGGAAAATTAATGGAAAGAAAAGAAGATTCCTGGCCACGAAAATTATTTTCTGTAGCAACTCAAATTCAAGGCTCGGCTTGACGAATTTCGAAATGAACGGTGGCACTATCGGGTCACAAAACACACAACATTTCTGATTTTCGAAAGAAAATTTGTTTGGAATTTGACCCATGTATTAGACCCAACAGCTGGTAAGATCTTAAGGCCAGGCAGCAGGCATATAATCAGCAGAGGAAGGCTGGGCAGTGGGCACAAGACCATAAGAGGCAGGCTGGGCAGAGGGTATCTGATCAGGCTAGATTGGCATAGATGACACCAGATCAGGCTGAGCTGGAATAGTGGGCATTGGGTCAGGCTAGGCTGGATCAGTGAGCCTCAGATCAGGCTGGTCTGGAACTATGGGCATCAGATAAGGCTAGTCTGGATCAGTGAGCCTCAGATCAGGCTGGTCTGGAACTAGGGGCATCAGATAAGGCTAGTCTGGATCAGTGAGCCTCAGATCAGGCTGGGGTGGAACTACAGGCATTGGACTAGGCTTGGCTGGAACAGTAGGCATCAGACAAGGCTTGGCTGGAACAGCAGGAATCAGACCAGGCTGAGCTGGAACAGCAGGAATCAGACCAGACTTGGCTGGAACAGCAGGCATCAGAATAGGCTTGGCTGAAACAGCAGGCATTGGACCAGACTTGGCTGGAACAGCAGGCATCAGACAAGGCTTGGCTGAAACAGCAGGCATTGGACCAGACTTGGCTGGAACAGCAGGCATCGGACAAGGCTTGGCTGGAACAACAGGCATCAGACCAGGCTTGGCTGAAACAGCAGGAATCAGACCAGACTTGGCTGGAACAGCAGGCATCAGAATAGGCTTGGTTGGAACAGCAGGCATTGGACCAGACTTGGCTGGAACAGCAGGCATCAGACTAGGCTTGGCTGGAACATCAGGCATCAGACCAGACTTGGCTGGAACAGCAGGCATCAGACCAGACTTGGCTGAAACAGCAGGCATCAGACCAGACTTGGCTGAAACAGCAGGAATCAGACCAAGCTTGGCTGGAACAGCAGGCATCAGAATAGGCTTGGCTGGAACAACAGGCATTGGACCAGACTTGGCTGGAACCGCAGGCATCGAACAAGGCTTGGCTGGAACAGCAGGCATCAGACCAGACTTGGCTGGAACCGCAGGCATCGAACAAGGCTTGGCTGGAACAGCAGGCATCAGAATAGGCTTGGCTGGAATAACATGCATTGGACCAGACTTGGCTGGAACCGCAGGCATCGAACAAGGCTTGGCTGGAACAGCAGGCATCAGACTAGGCTTGGCTGGAACAGCCAGGTATCAGACCAGACTTGGCTGGAATCGCAGCCATTGCAATCCTGCAATTAATTGCAGTGTTCGTAGCATATTGTGCTGCTGGTGGGTTGCGACTGTAGTGACAGTACTGAGAAGTAGAGTAGAAAAGGTAGCAGTAGCAGAGGAAGATTTTTTAGGGGTTGCCAAGGGAAATGGAGTGGTAGAGGGAACCTTCACAGTGGGTTAGTACAGCTATTGGGAGCAGAGTACTGATATAAAGGAAGTAAGGAGTTTTTTTTTGGTAGCAACTGTAGTTGCTGAGAGTAATGAAGGAAGAGATTTATGTTTTTTAGAGGCTGACCTAAATTGGTGTGACTCAACTGAGACTGGGGATAGTATTGCTGACCAAACTTGGAGTAGGGGGCTAAACATACATTTTAATTTCTGTTGTCTGATTAAAGATTGCACAGCAACGATGCAATCTAACAGATTACAGATCCCTTTGCGAATAAACTGAGTAATGCTTAAGAAAGTAAGATTTGTCACCCCGCATCATCCACACAAGAGACTCAATCTGAGACACACTAAAATGAGAAGAGAAAACATCATGTAAATGAGGAATACCAGAAAGAACTAGCTCAGAACAAGTTTCAAGCGAAGGCTGCACTTCACTAAATAGAAACCTGCCATAGGTGTGCGCAGCCTATTGCATTAGAGTGTGCACCCCAAAGTTTAAACACACATGAATGCCACCTGCAGTCACAGGGAGGAGGCTCTGGTGGTGGGAGACAGTTGATTGGGACCATATTATATTACTCTCTAAATACCGGAGTAATGTATTCTTAAGGTTGAACCTAGCCTTTAATATAATGGGGGCATTTACACAGGCCACTGGCCACTGGCACCCCCAAACACTCACCTGGTGCTGCCCCTGGATAATGCTAATATACCCTGTGCGCACGCCTATGCTGCCCGACCAGGGCCGCCATCAGGAGGGTACAGGCAATACACCTGTAAGGGGCCCGGAGGTCTCCAGGGGCCGGATGGCAACCCCCCTTTTAATTTTAAGGGCCCCGGAGGTCCCAAGGGCCCCGGATGTTAACCCCACTTTTTTTATTTATTTATTTTGTTTTTATTAAAGGGCCCAGAGGTCCCCAGAAATGGCAACCCCCCTTTTTTATATATTTTGTTTGTTTTTATATATTTATTGTTAGTTTTTTTTTAAAGGGTCCGAAGGTCCCCAGGGCACCAGATGGCACCCCCCCCCTTTTTTATAAATACATTTTTATTTTTTGATTTTTTTTGTTCTTATTAACCACTTCCCGACGGCCGTACGAATATATGCGGCCGTCGGGCGGTCCTGAATCTCTGACAGGGCGCATATATGCGCCCTGTGCTATTCCTGGCCACTAGAGGGTGCGCACGCGGCCGCCGGCGGCGCGCGCGTGCCCGCTGCATCCCTGAGATACCGATGCGCGTGCCTGGCGGCCGCGATGTCCGCCAGGCACCCGCAATTGGCGGCTACAGGGACAAGACGTGGAGACGTAAACACAGAGCTCCACGTCCTGTCAGGGAGAGAGGAGAGCGATCTGTGTCCCTTGTACATAGGGACACAGCATCGGTCACCTCCCCCAGTCACCCCCCCCCCACACATTTAGAACACACCCAGGATACACATTTAACCCCTTCCATGCCCCCTAGTGTTAACCCCTTCACTGCTAGTCACATTTATACAGTAATCGGTGCATTTTTATAGCACTGATTGCAGTATAAATGTGAATGGCGCCAAAAATGTGTCAAAGGTGTCCAATGTGTCCGCCATAACGTCGCAGTCCCAATAAAAATCGCAGATCGCCCCCATTACTAGTAAAAAAAAATAATAATAATAATTCCGTCCCCTATTTTGTAAGCGCTATAACTTTTGCGCAAACCAGTCGCCTTTTGCGTTTTTTTATTTATTTTTTTACCAAAAATATGTAGAATAATACGTATCGACCTAAACTGAGAAAATAATTTATTTATTTTTAAAAAAATTGGCTATTTATTATAGTAACAAGTAAAAAATATTGTCTTTTTTTCAAAATTGTCGCTCTTTTTTTGCTTATAGCGCAAAAAATAAAAACCGCAGAGATGATCAAATACCACCAAAAGAAAGCTCTATTTGTGGGGAAAAAAGGACGCCAATTTTGTTTGGGAGCCACGTCGCACGACCGCGCAATTGTCAGTTAAAGCGACGCAATGCCCCCGCTTCTCAATTCGTGGCACCCCCCTGCTTCTCAATTTGAGGCGGCAGCACCCCCCCTCTGGTTCTTTGCTTTAGGGGGTCCATGCCTGAAGCTGTGTAAGGGGCCCCATAATTCCTTATGGTGGCCCTGTGCCCGACTAAGGAGAAGATCACCCGATTATACTCCAGCAGTATTTTACTAGTGTAACGCTTGCAAAATCTGGTGGCAAAAAACTTTATCCTCTAACGCCAGTTTCGTACAACACATAGCTGTCCCTAGATGCATCTTATCATAAAAGGACAGTAAATACTAAGAGCAGATACCTCCCAGTTCCCAAATACAGCAGATCTGGTCATTAGTGGGCTTCAGTGCTATGTAAGGGATACCGAGTTCAGGTATCTGCAGGCAGCAGGGATGATCAGATCCGTAAGCTACGCTCAAGGGACCAGATTCTCATAAAATAGCGTATTTGCCGCGTAGCATAGCGTATTCCATTTACGCTACGCCTACGCAGTTTTTACGGGCAAGTGCTGTATTCTCAAAGCATTTGCTCCGTAATTTGTGTCGGCGTAGCGTAAATGGGACAGCGTAAGGCCGCGTAATTTAATTAGGGAAGGAGGGGGGCATGCTGTATTTAAATTAAGCGCGCCACCGCGCCGAACGAACTGCCTTAAACGTAGGCCACTGCGCATGCTCCATAGTACGCAGCAAATACAGTGATTATGCCAGCAACGTAATTAACGTACAGGCCTATTCGCGACGAGTTATGCAAACAACGTAAAAACACGACGCTGTCCCGACGTCCATACTTAACATGGCTTACGCCGGACCTACGCAAGGTACCCCTCATATAGCAGGAAAAAGCACGGAATAACAAGGACAAACCGGAGGTACAAGGAAGGGGAAACGAGAACTGGGTTTAGGAATAAGGAGAGCAGATGAGAGGTAGCAGGGTACAGGATCACGGCATGAATCAGGAAAAATCAACAAGCAGGTATCTGGCTAACAGGCACAACACCGAAGCAAAGATGCAAATCAAGGGAGGAGTTATATACTTTCCCAGCAGCCAGCATCGGGTGTAGCTTAATTTACTGGGCTCTGCTGGTTACTGGGAGACACCTGCTTGTTGCCATCAAAACAGCACCCCTTAGCTCATGGAACTGCAGTGCTACCAGCAGGTGATCCAGGTCCTAACAGTACCCCACTGTTTATAACTAGCCTCTGCCCCCCCCATCCTAAGCTCACATGTGCTCCCCTGCCCAAAGCTCATCTTTGCACCTCCATCCACAACTCTCTGTGGCTTCCCCATCTACAACTTGCCTCTTCATCTCTGTTCACAACTGTCCACAGCTCTCCTCTGAAACCACATCCATAACTCATCTCTGCAGTCCCTGTCTGCAACACTCCTCTGCAGCCCCCATCCACAACTCACCTCTGCACCCTCCATTCACAGCTCTTTTCTACCCTTCCTGATTGCTTCTCACCTCTGCACCCCCATCCAAAACTTTCAGCAGCTCACTTCTGTCCAAAACTCACCTCTGCACCCCCCTTCCACAACTCACCTCTGCACCCCTGGTCTTTAACTTACCTCTGCACCCCCTGCCTTTAAATAACCTTTGCACAACCCACCTGTCTGTAAATCCCCTCCGTACCCTCTGTCTGTAACTCACCTCTGCCCTCCCCCCACACCCATCTTCATCAAACCTCTGCATCCCCCAATCCCTCCTCAACTCACTTCTGTACCCCCACCCATCTGCACCCTCTGTCCACAGCTCACCCCTGTACACCAAACCTGTTCGCAACTCACCACTGCCTCCCACCCCCATCTGTACCTCACCTCTTTACCACCGTCACCCCATGCCCACAGTTCACCTCTGCATACTTCCCCCCTTTTACAGCTTACCTCTGCGATCCTGGCCATACCTAATCTCTGTCCACAGCTCACCTCTGCACCCTTCTTTCACAGCTTATCTCAGCAACTTCTCCTCCAACAGCTAAGCTCTGCAGGCCTCTCCCACAGCTTCTTACTTCTGCACCCCTTCCTTAGATCTCTGCACCCCCACAGTGCTCACCTTTTCACACAATGGCACCTCTCCACTTACCCCTCAACTTACCTCTGCAAAAAGCACAAAGGCTTGTTTTACACACACAGTGCACTGAATGCACATGCACATGTTTCTTTGCCAAATTGACTAACAGCAAGACCATTGGGCAGGGGTGTCGGCATGTCCCCCCCCCCCCTCTGCTGATGAACGCACTGTGCCCAGGCAGCACCCCTTTCTTGTTCCGGCCACCCTGAGTCCAGGGCCAAGGAGGTTCTGTGGGAGCTGGTGGGAGACATGCTCTGCAGCCAGGCTTCTGTGTTTACCAGTAACTGTAGATAGTGGCGAGCACAAGGCCAGTGCCAGAGGTAGCGGAATGGAACTTTGCCACATTCCGGGTAGAAAAAAAGCCCTTTATATACCATGACCCTAGCACAAGTCCATATGGTATATACACCATAACCCTAACACATGTCCATATAATATATACACCATAACCCTAACACATGTCCATATAATATATACACCATAACCCTAACACATGTCCATATAATATATACACCATAACCCTAACACATTTATCATACATCTATCAAGCGTCCAATCATGCAGAGGACTGGAGAATACATCAAGGAGCGTGGAGGACATTGTCTCCATGACCCGCTGCCCCACCGAAACAGGTAAATGCCCGGCAGTCAGGGATGCACACTGGCAGCAATTGATGGGCACAGTAGCAGCAATTGATGGGCACATTGGCAGCAATTGATGGGCACAGTGTCAGCAATTGATGGGCACACTCACAGCAATTGATGGGCACAGTGTCAGAAATTGATGGGCACACTGGCAGCAATTGATGGGCATAGTAGCGGTAATTAATGGGTACAGTGGCAGCAATTGTTGGGCACACTGGCAGCATTTGATGGGCACACTGGCAGCAATTTATGGACACAGTAGCAGCAATTGATAGGCACAGTAGCAGCAATTGATGAGCACACTGGCAGCAATTGATGGGTACAGTAGCAGCAATTCATGGGCACAGTAGCAGCAATTGATGGGCACACTGGTAGCATTTGATGGGCATAGTAACGGCAATTGATGGGCACACTGGCAGCAATTGATGGGCACACTAGCAGCAATTGATGGGTACAGTAACAGCAATTGATGGGCACAGTAGCAGCAATTGATGAGCACAGTAGCAGCAATTGATGAGTACACTGGCAGCAATTGATGGGTACAGAAGCAGCAATTGATGGGCACAGTAGCAGCAATTGATGGGCACACTGGTAGCATTTGATGGGCATAGTAACGGCAATTGATGGGCAAACTGGCAGCAATTGATGGGCACACTAGCAGCAATTGATGGGCACAGTGGCAGCAATTGATGGGCACACTAGCAGCAATTGATGGGCACAGTAGCGGCAATTGATGAGCACACTGGCAGCAATTTATGGGCACACTAGCAGCAATTGATGGGCACACTGGCAGCAATTGATGGGCACACTGGCAGCAATTGATGGGCACACTGGCAGCAATTGATGGGCACAGTAGCGGCAATTGATGGGTACAGTGGCAGCAATTGATGAGCACACTGGCAGCAATTGATGAGCACACTGGCAGCAATTGATGGGCACAGTAGCGGCAATTGATGGGCACAGTAGCGGCAATTGATGAGCACACTGGCAGCAATTTATGGGCACACTGGCAGCAATTGATGAGCACACTGGCAGCAATTGATGAGCACACTGGCAGCAATTGATGGGTACAGTGTCTGCATTTGATGGCACACTGGCTGTAATTGATGTTTTTTTTTTTTTTTTTTTTCAGTTTGTTTGTGCCCCCCCCCCCCCCCCCCCAAAAAAAATTGAGCACCAGCTCACATGTAACACATGTACATATACAACTTATTATATGCTGTATATATACCATAGCACTAACACAGGTACTGTATACATAATATATACACCATAACCCTAACACATGTACACAGTCGCCCGTTCATGAAGGTTCAAGTGACAGAGTGGGTGACGCGGTGTGCCCGTGCCACACTTATACTAATGAATCATTGGCCTCATTTGTTAAGCACATGTGTTGTCAGGATTCTCAGGCACATTTGACCCCTGAAGACACACACGCCTACGTCTGGATATTTGCCTTTTGTGGTGGGAATTGCGACCTGCGTCACATGCTGTGAATCATTGTGTGAGGGTATTAGCTGTACATACAGTATATGGTATATAAGTAACACCCTCCTCTTTCTTTTATATAAACGATCTCAAAGCTGAACTTCAGGCCGATCAAAAACTTTCAAATGAAAGTAGCTGTGTATTCATTATAAGAGCCTCGTTTTTTTAAATACTAGCAGTATAAGTACTAGAGTTTGTACAGCAGAGTTCAGACAGGGGGAGGAAGAAGCAGCATAAGGAGCCAATTAGTTGTGCCGCAGTGCAAAGATTGAACATGCTGATAGGAGGAGAAAGCAGAGTGACAGAGAGATGAGCCTGACCATCTGCTTCTCCTTTCAATGTCCAGCCACAGTCGGAAGGAAGGACAAGACTTAAAATGGTTATTGAACTGCAGCAGAGAAAATTCACATCACAAGCTCTGACCCCCCCCCCCCCCCAGTGGCGTACCAACGAAGGGGGGGTCTGCCCTGGGTGCCACAAATTGGGGGGTGTCAGACCGGCTGCTTAGGGGTGACACTCAGGGCTGGCCGCTGGATTGCCTTTGTCACTCACTAACACAGGAGAGCGGAGCAGGAGGCAGAATGGGAGAGAGGAACAGCAGCGCTGAATAGACCGCCAGAGCGGCTGGAGTTTACTTGCAGGTGAATGGTTGCTAGGACCACCAGGAGGGCTGTGTAGTGTAAAGGGGTCCAGAGGTATGGAGCTGTGTAATGTAAAAGGGTGCAGAGGTGCAGGGTGCTGTGTAATGTAAAGGGGTCCAGAGGTGCAGGGTGCTGTGTAATGTAAAGGGGTCCAGAGGTTCAGGGTGCTGTGTAATGTAAAGGGGTCCAGAGGTGCAGGGTGCTGTGTAATGTAAAGGTGTCCAGAGGTGCAGGGTGCTGTGTAATGTAAAGGGGTCCAGAGGTGTAGGGGCTGTGTAATGTAAAGGGGTCCAGTGGTGTGGAGCTGTGTAGTGTAAAGGGGTCCAGAGGTGCGGAGCTGTGTAATGTAAAGGTGTCCAGAGGTGCAGGGGGCTGTGTAATGTAAAGGGGTCCAGAGGTGTAGGGGCTGTGTAATGTAAAGGGGGATCTTCCTACACTGCAGTCCTATAGATTTCTATTAGGTTGCACGTTTTTTGCTGCATTGTCTAAAAACGCACCAAAAATCCTGCATGCTGCAGGGGCTGTGTAATGTAAAGGGGTCCAGTGGTGTGGAGCTGTGTAGTGTAAAGGGGTCCAGAGGTGTGGAGCTGTGTAGTGTAAAGGGGTCCAGAGGTGCGGAGCTGTGTAATGTAAAGGGGTCCAGAGGTGCAGGGTGCTGTGTAATGTAAAGGGGTCCAGAGGTGCGGAGCTGTGTAATGTAAAGGTGTCCAGAGGTGCAGGGTGCTGTGTAATGTAAAGGGGTCCAGAGGTGTAGGGGCTGTGTAATGTAAAGGGGTCCAGTGGTGTAGGGGCTGTGTAATGTAAAGGGGTCCAGTGGTGTGGAGCTGTGTAGTGTAAAGGGGTCCAGAGGTGCGGAGCTGTGTAATGTAAAGGGGTCCAGAGGTGCAGGGTGCTGTGTAATGTAAAGGGGTCCAGAGGTGCAGGGTGCTGTGTAATGTAAAGGGGTCCAGAGGTGTGGGGGCTGTGTAATGTAAAGGGGTCCAGTGGTGTGGAGCTGTGTAGTGTAAAGGGGTCCAGAGGTGCGGAGCTGTGTAATGTAAAGGGGTCCAGAGGTGAAAGGGCTGTGTAATGTAAAGGGGTCCAGAGGTGCGGAGCTGTGTAATGTAAAGGAATGCAGAGGTGCAGGGTGCTGTGTAATGTAAAGGAATGCAGAGGTATGGGGGATGTGTAATGTAAAGGGGGATCTTCCTACACTGCAGTCCTATAGATTTCTATTAGGTTGCACGTTTTTTGCTGCATTGTCTAAAAACGCACCAAAAATCCTGCATGCTGCATCTTTGGCGCACTTTTGAACTGAAAAATTGGGGCTGATCTGAGGTCTGAGGAGCATGCATTGAGGCTGATAAAATTGAGTAGTGTGTGTGTGTGGGGGGGGGGGCTGCCATCCGAGGCCCTGGGGACCTCTGGGCCCTTCAATAAAAAAAATTGGATTTTTTTTTATAAATGTTTTTTATAAAAAAAAGGGGAGGGGGAGCTGCTATCTGGGGCCCTTTAATAATAATAATAATAATAATAATATATATATATATATATATATATATATATATATATATGAAAAAAATAAAAATAAAAAAGGGGGGTTGCCATCCGGCGTTCTGGGGAACTCTGGGCCCTTTAATAATATATATATATATATATATATATATATATATATATATTAAAAAGAAATATAAATTAAAAAGAAATAAAAAAATATATATATTTTTTATAAAAAAAAGGGGGTTGCCCCTTACAGGTGTACTGCCTGTACCCCCCTGCACTTGGGGGTGTATATATAAAAAATGTGTTGAGTTTTTCATTTTATACTACAGGTACATTCGTTCTATGCAAATAGGGACACAATTGGCTATTTTCTGTCGAATGATGGAGTTGATGATTATAGGAAGTGATTGCTTATTCACTATGATCATCAGCTCCATCTAGTGGTCATAATACAGTATTTACTGATTAATCCTATAAACAACGTTTGATCTGGAGAGGATACAGCCTAATAACATTCACTTTCGCCCCGCACACGCATTTTCACAGGATGAATAAGTTCTGCCATTTTATTTCTAAATGCACCCCTGAAATCGGAATAGGTTGCTGACCCCCCCCCCGGTATATACATACATCATGTACCTGATTTCGCGTCTGACGTATACAGGCTTTATAAATAAATAGGATCAGTCCATAACAATACATTCTATTATGTAAACAGACAGCAATTAATTACGGAGTTTAGCCCGCGCTCGCACGCCGTCTTCTAGACAGGATGCATATTTGTGCGTGCAGCGTGTTTCTATATATATTATGATTGCTTTTTGCTGCCAAGAGATAATTATTGTTGAGATAATTAGTACGAAGAATCAAAGTTTTTGCCACGGAAATCACAACAAACTATTAAGAAATACGGAATGCAAAAAAAAAAAATAGAAGCTTGTTCCTGGAAAAAAAGTAAACATTGTAACTTTTCCGCAATCGTACCAGACGGCTTGGAGATGTTTTTTCAGTGGAATAAAAAAATGATCGCAGGCAAAACTTTTTTCCGTGACACGCTTTTGAAAACGCATTTTTTGGAGTGGCGCCTTTTTTTTTTTTGAACGCTTCTTTCTATACTCCAAAAACGCGCCAAAAAAAGAGGAAATTTTAGAGCTGAGCTAAGCGTGTTTTTGTTTTGCGAATTCTTGCAGATTTTCTTTTTTGTGTGTTTTGACGATAAACGTATGACTATGACAGTTTACAGGAAAATATTTATATAAAAAAAAGAATAAAATGTAAAAAAATATATATATATATTTATAGCATGGATAGCATGAAAGGCAGCCATCCATTGTCATGTGACCTGCTGTGATTCTTTACGGCGGTCACATGGTACCAGTTCTGGATCAGCGGAGTCGACGAAACATTAGACATGTGCGGTTCGTTTAGTTCCGAATTAATCATTTTTTTTGGAAATTCGGAGGTATCCGAATTAGAACAGTACCGAGTTTAACCACTTAAGACCCGGACCATTAGGCAGGTAAAGGACCCGGCCAGGTTTTGCGATTCGGCACTGCGTCGCTTTAACTGACAATTGCGCGGTCGTGCGACGTGGCACCCAAACAAAATTGGCGTCCTTTTTTCCCGCACAAATAGAGCTTTCTTTTGGTGTTATTTGATTACCTCTGTGGTTTTTATTTTTTGCGCTATAAACTAAAATAGAGCGACAATTTTGAAAAAAAATCAATATTTTTTACTTTTTGCTATAATAAATATCCCCCAAAAATATATATAAAAATATTTATTTTCCTCAGTTTAGGTCGATACGTATTCTTCTACATATTTTTGGTAAAAAAAAAATCGCAATAAACGTTTATCGGTTGGTTTGCACAAAATAAATAGGCCCGGATTCACGTACCTGGGCGCATCTTTATTCTGGCGTAGCGTATCTTGTTTACGCTACGCCGCCGCAACATTGAGAGAACATGCATTGCATGAATGTATGTTATTGTTGCCGGCTGCCGCTAGTCTATTCAGATGGCCGGACTTTGAGCGCCGGTCACCTGAATAACAGCAGCTGGTTGGCTGTGCGGAAGTGCCTATCAGAGCCATCGGCTTTCCAAGTACAGCCCTCAGCCTTCCGGATGCTTAGCCAGGGGACGTACGGGGGGTGTGTTCCTTGGATAAGACTGACAGGCGTCTCAGCCAATCAGGTTCATCGGTTCTGGTTATTGGTAACCTGATTGGCTGAAGCATCCTCAAGGGCGGGAGAAGACATCGAAGGACGTGGAAGGACTAGGAGGATGGCTGACTTCCAGAAAGGTAAGTGCCAGGGGGGGGGCATTTTACAGGGCACAGTGGTGACACTTTGGCACAGTGGGGACAATTGGCACAGTGGGGCAATGGGCACAGTGACGGCAATTAAAGGGCACAGTGGTGAAAATTGGCACAGTGGCGACAATTGATGAGCACCGTGGCTGCGTTTGATGGCATAGAACAGTGGTTACAATTGATGGCACAGTGGCTGCGTTTGCTGGCATGGTACAGTGGCGCAAATTGATGGCACAGTGGCTGCGTTTGCTGGCATGGCACAGTGGTGACAATTGATGGCACAGTGGCTGTGTTTGATTTGATGGCACAGTGGCTGCGTTTGATGGCATGGCACAGTGGTGACAATCGATTGGCACAGTGGCTGCGTTTGATGGCATGGTACAGTGGCGCAAATTGATGGCACAGTGGCTGCGTTTGAAGGCATGGAACAGTGGTGACAATTGATGGCATAGTGGCTGCGTTTGATTTGATGGCACAGTGGCTGTGTTTGATTTGATGGCACAGTGGCTGCGTTTGATGGCATGGCACAGTGGTGACAATCGATTGGCACAGTGGCTGCGTTTGATGGCATGGTACAGTGGCGCAAATTGATGGCACAGTGGCTGCGTTTGTCACCACTGTGCCATGCCATCAAACGCAGCCACTGTGCCATCAATTTGCGCCACTGTACCATGCCATCAAACGCAGCCACTGTGCCAATCGATTGTCACCACTGTGCCATGCCATCAAACGCAGCCACTGTGCCATCAAATCAAACACAGCCACTGTGCCATCAAATCAAACGCAGCCACTATGCCATCAATTGTCACCACTGTTCCATGCCTTCAAACGCAGCCACTGTGCCATCAATTTGCGCCACTGTACCATGCCATCAAACGCAGCCACTGTGCCAATCGATTGTCACCACTGTGCCATCCCATCAATCGATTGGCACAGTGGCTGCGTTTGATGGCATGGTACAGTGGCGCAAATTGATGGCACAGTGGCTGCATTTGATGGCATGGAACAGTGGTGACAATTGATGGCACAGTGGCTGCGTTTGATTTGATGGCACAGTGGCTGCGTTTGCTGGCATGGTACAGTGGCGCAAATTGATGGCACAGTGGCTGCGTTTGCTGGCATGGCACAGTGGTGACAATTGATGGCACAGTGGCTGTGTTTGATTTGATGGCACAGTGGCTGCGTTTGATGGCATGGCACAGTGGTGACAATCGATTGGCACAGTGGCTGCGTTTGATGGCATGGTACAGTGGCGCAAATTGATGGCACAGTGGCTGCGTTTGAAGGCATGGAACAGTGGTGACAATTGATGGCATAGTGGCTGCGTTTGATTTGATGGCACAGTGGCTGTGTTTGATTTGATGGCACAGTGGCTGCGTTTGCTGGCATGGTACAGTGGCGCAAATTGATGGCACAGTGGCTGCGTTTGCTGGCATGGCACAGTGGTGACAATTGATGGCACAGTGGCTGTGTTTGATTTGATGGCACAGTGACTGCGTTTGATGGCATGGCACAGTGGTGACAATCGATTGGCACAGTGGCTGCGTTTGATGGCATGGTACAGTGGCGCAAATTGATGGCACAGTGGCTGCGTTTGAAGGCATGGAACAGTGGTGACAATTGATGGCATAGTGGCTGCGTTTGATTTGATGGCACAGTGGCTGTGTTTGATTTGATGGCACAGTGGCTGCGTTTGATGGCATGGCACAGTGGTGACAATCGATTGGCACAGTGGCTGCGTTTGATGGCATGGTACAGTGGCGCAAATTGATGGCACAGTGGCTGCATTTGATGGCATGGAACAGTGGTGACAATTGATGGCACAGTGGCTGCGTTTGATTTGATGGCACAGTGGCTGCGTTTGATTTGATGGCACAGTGGCTGCGTTTGATTTGATGGCACAGTGGCTGCGTTTGATTTGATGGCACAGTGGTGACAAATGATGGCACAGTGGTGACAAATGATGGTACAGTGGCTGCATTTGATGGGCACAGTGAGGCTGCAATTATTTATTTATTTTTTTTCGTTTGCGCCCCTCTCAAAAAAACTTTGAGCACCACCTGCCACTGACCAGCACAGAGTCTCACTTCTCCTGCTGCATTCTGCACACATAGGAGGTGGGAGGAGCTGGGAACACCGGTGTGGAGATATCAGAATAAGAGCCGTGGATTTGGAAATAGTCTGGAAATACAGAATCTCTGGGTGATGTCAGACTTTATTAGTTCTTTAGAAAGTCACTTTCTGCTTCAGATCCAAATGAGTCACATACGAGTCGTTAATTATACCCCGCGCCTCCTCCTGGCGGGCTATCATCGATCTCCTCCGTCAGCCCCTCCCCCCCTCTATAAATATCAGGGGCAGCCTGGGAGCAGGTCACCGGCGAAAACGTTCGAATCCGCGCCAGCGCAAGGTCACACCTGCAGGCTCAGCCATTTATATCGCTCACTTCCAAGGACGCCGCAGTCACCGACTCCATCACATGCGTGGCAGACACCACCTCTGTCATTGGGGGCCCCTGAGAAGAGCTGAGCTGGGGGCCCCCCGATCATCATCGTCCTGAGTCCAACATCTGCCCCCCGAAATGAGGGCCCCGGATCACTACATACATTATTCACACAACCAGATTATCTATCCTTCTATCTCTACTCTCTGCTTTCTATTATTATAATAATACAGGATTTATAGAACGCCAACGGGTTACATAGAGCTTTATAATAAAGGGATCGATCTCAGGGATCTGTCTGTCTGACGATCTATCTATCTATCTATCTATCTATCTATCTATCTATCTATCTATCTATCTATCTATCTATCTATCTATCTATCTATCTATCTATCTATGGGCCAGATTCACGAACACTTGCGCTGGAGTATTTGGATATGCGCCGCGTAACTGTGATGATGCGCCGTCGTTTCTATGTGCCAGTACCCACCAAACTAGATGCGCCCAATAACGGGTCATTTGCGACCGGCGGAACGTTCCGACGCCAGAGTATCGTCAGCGCTTAATTTCGCTGGGCGCATCAGTCGCGCCTATTGATTTCCCCTGCAAATATGCAAATGAGGGATTTTTCTCAATTCACGAACGGATTAGCACCATACGCTGGCTACATGCGCCGCGCGTATCTCGTCCGTCCGGCGCAAAGTTATTTCTACAAAAGGCTGCTTTATCTTTACTCCAGACGGTCACAGGTCAGCAGGAGAGCAGCTACAGCAGCGTTACCGACGATAAGAGCTAGCTGAGCACCCCCACTTGCAGGACAACACCTCTGTCCATGCTTGTCTGTCAAATTTTACAGCCATGGAGGAAGACATCATAGGTCTCCATAGCCGAGATGACGGCTGACAGCTCCTGGCCATTAAAGTTCAGCTTTCTCCTGTGTGTTTGCGGGGAACGGGAGCAGCCATCTCCGAACAAAAGTAACATCACTGCGGGGAGGGGGAGCAGGATATACTTTAGTGCCGGAATGGCGCTTCTACGGGCGCATTTAAACGCCCAACGGAAGGCATTGCGCTGACGTTTCCCGTGAAGTGGTGCCGACGGAAGTTGTGAGCATGCGCACAAAGGGGGCGAGTGGAGCCTCACTCACTGCGCATGCTCCGTGGTTGATGCGCTGAACGTAAGCCTCTGCGCTGGGCTCCGCCCATCATTTACATATGATCACACCCACTTCCCCTTGCGTCGGGTTACGCCAGCGCATTATCGTTACTCTGGCGCAAGTTTACGCGCAACTGCTATGTGAATTACAGGACTTGCGCTGAAAGGGTCTTCAGAGTAACGTAAATGAGAAGCGTTACTCCAGAGGAAAGATACTCTCATCTACCTGAATCTGGCCCTATCTATCTATCTATTTCTATTCTCTCTATCTATCTATCTATCTATCTATCTATCTATCTATCTATCTATTTCTATTCTCTCTCTGTATCTCTCTATCTATCTATCTATCTATCTATCTATCTATCTATCTATCTATTTCTATTCTCTCTCTGTATCTATCTATCTATCTATCTATCTATCTATCTATCTATCTATCTATCTATCTATCTATCTATCTATCTATCTATCTATCTATCTATCTATCTGTCTGTCTGTCTGTCTGTCTGTCTGTCTGTCTGTCTGTCTGTCTGTCTGTCTGTCTATCTATCTATCTGTCTGTGTCTATCTATCTGTGTGTCTACCTATCTTTCTCTTGATCCATCTATCTCTATTCTCTCTCTTAAACTTTCTATCTGTTTGTCTAGCTCTTTCTCTTTCTCATTCTATCTCTCTATTCATCTGTGTATCCATATTCCATCTTTCTATCTATCCTCTCTCTCTTCCCCCTCTCTGTTTTTAATCCTTATATATCTACTCTACTGAGCATGCATCCCACATGCAATCAGGCACGCCTGTGGCCTTTTCCCAGGATCGCGGCGAGCTGCGGGCATAATTTTTAGGCGAGGCCGCAGCTTCGGCCTTGTCTGCGGAGCAGCGACCTACGGCAACAAAAATATCGATTTGATCAAAATTTTCATCGATTTGCCCTCGCAACTCAATTCAAGATTCAAATAGATTTTTTTCCCAGCCCTAATATACCGTGGCCTGTAGGGAAGCGCATAAGTTGTTAGTAGAAATAAGTAGCATAGCATGAAGCACATGCTGCTCTACCTGTTCATACCAACAAATGAAGCCCTGATGAAGGGGTGGTGAACCCCTGAAACGCGTCGTTCCTTTATATTTTTAATTATTCAATAGAACATCCTTCTGGACTCTATTAGTGCGGTGGCATTGGTACCCATCTGAATCTTTATTTAGGGGTGCTGTTGTCACATGGAAGCAGCCTTAGCTAGGTGATCCATCATAATACCTACGACTGTCACTCACAGTTCTGGGAATTAATAATAGATCTCAGTGAAGTCTCTCACCCCCCCCCCCTCCTGTCATTTCTCGTGTCTACGCTCTACAATCAGCCTCTCTACCCGCCCAATCTCCCGAGACCAGCACAAGTAACAATGCAGGTAATTAAAGCAGTGAGATCCGGCTCGGATTAGTCAGATATTACAAATCAAGAGACGGGGGAAGGGAAACGCGCCGGTATATTAGGAGAGATAATAACGAAGCCGGAGGAGCCTGAGAAAATATCAAACTGCCCGTCTTCCAGCGGTAATTCTGTTAACTCGCCCGTCGTTGTTTTCCGTCGGTTTAATTTAGCTGGAGCTCCAAATATATTTTTAAACGGGGAGGGAAAATTAAATATCAATGGAAAGTGGAATATGCTACTTGCTGTGATAGGCTTTTAATCATGAAGGCACTTCGAAGAAATGACACAAAAATCCGCAACCGTCTTAGGGAGGAGTTCGTTTTTTTTTCCATCTCTTAGAGGAGAACTTGGCTGTTGTCGATGTAACATCCAACACAGGCAATTTGTCTGTTGACGTTATTAAAATGAACATTAAAATGCTTTTTGCAACATTTCTCCTTTTTTTTCAACAGAACTTGGAATGAATTTGTAATTGTAGCAGGCACACCCTCCATAGGCCCCTTTCTCACCTGCACTCTGTACATTACATACTCCCCTCACCTGCACTCTGTACATTACATACTCCCCTCACCTGCACTCTGTACATTACATACTCCCCTCACCTGCACTCTGTACATTACATACTCCCCTCACCTGCACTCTGTACATTACATACTCCCCTCACCTGCACTCTGTACATTACATACTCCCCTCACCTGCACTCTGTACATTACATACTCCCCTCACCTGCACTCTGTACATTACATACTCCCCTCACCTGCACTCTGTACATTACATACTCCCCTCACCTGCACTCTGTACATTACATACTCCCATTACCTGCACTCTGTACATTACATACTCCCATTACCTGCACTCTGTACATTACATACTCCCCTCACCTGCACTCTGTACATTACATACTCCCCTCACCTGCACACTGTACATTACATACTCCCCTCACCTGCACTCTGTACATTACATACTCCCCTCACCTGCACACTGTACATTACATACTCCCCTCACCTGCACACTGTACATTACATACTCCCCTCACCTGCGCTCTGTACATTACATACTCCCCTCACCTGCACTCTGTACATTACATACTCCCCTCACCTGCACACTGTACATTACATACTCCCCTCACCTGCACTCTGTACATTACATACTCCCCTCACCTGCACTCTGTACATTACATACTCCCCTCACCTGCACACTGTACATTACATACTCCCCTCACCTGCACACTGTACATTACATACTCCCCTCACCTGCACTCTGTACATCACATACTCCCATTACCTGCACTCTGTACATTACATACTCCCATTACCTGCACTCTGTACATTACATACTCCCCTCACCTGCACTCTGTACATTACATACTCCCCTCACCTGCACTCTGTACATTACATACTCCCCTCACCTGCACACTGTACATTACATACTCCCCTCACCTGCACACTGTACATTACATACTCCCCTCACCTGCGCTCTGTACATTACATACTCCCCTCACCTGCACACTGTACATTACATACTCCCCTCACCTGCACTCTGTACATTACATACTCCCCTCACCTGCGCTCTGTACATTACATACTCCCCTCACCTGCACTATGTACATTACATACTCCCCTCACCTGTACTCTGTACATTACATACTCCCCTCACCTGCACTCTGTACATTACATACTCCCCTCACCTGCACACTGTACATTACATACTCCCCTCACCTGCACTCTGTACATTACATACTCCCCTCACCTGCACTCTGTACATTACATACTCCCCTCACCTGCACTCTGTACATTACATACTCCCCTCACCTGCACACTGTACATTACATACTCCCCTCACCTGCACTCTGTACATTACATACTCCCCTCACCTGCACTCTGTACATTACATACTCCCCTCACCTGCACTCTGTACATTACATACTCCCCTCACCTGCACTCTGTACATTACATACTCCCCTCACCTGCACTCTGTACATTACATACTCCCCTCACCTGCACTCTGTACATTACATACTCCCCTCACCTGCACACTGTACATTACATACTCCCCTCACCTGCACTCTGTACATTACATACTCCCCTCACCTGCACTCTGTACATTACATACTCCCCTCACCTGCACTCTGTACATTACATACTCCCCTCACCTGCACTCTGTACATTACATACTCCCCTCACCTGTACTCTGTACATTACATAGTCCCGTCACTTGCACTCTGTACATTACATACCCCGTCACCTGCACTCTGTACATTACATACTCCCATCACCTGCACTCTGTACATTGCATACTCTTGATCCATCACTCTGTACATTGCTTACTCCCATCACCCATCACCTGCACTCTGTATATTACATACTCCTGTCACCTGAACTCTGTGCATTACATACTCCTGATCCCTTCACTCTGTACATTACATACTCCCTCCACCTGCACTCTGTACATTGCATACTCCCGTCACTTGCACTCTGTACATTACATACTCCCGTCACTTGCACTCTGTACATTACATACTCCCGTCACCTGCACTCTGTACATTACATACTCCCGTCACCTGCACTCTGTACATTGCATACTCCCATCACTTGCACTCTGTACATTACATACTCCCGTCGCTTGCACTCGGTACATTACATACTCCCGTCACCTGCACGCTGTACATTACATACTCCCCTCACCTGCACACTGTACATTACATACTCCCCTCACCTGCACTCTGTACATTACATACTCCCCTCACCTGCACTCTGTACATTACATACTCCCCTCACCTGCACTCTGTACATTACATACTCCCCTCACCTGTACTCTGTACATTACATAGTCCCGTCACTTGCACTCTGTACATTACATACCCCGTCACCTGCACTCTGTACATTACATACTCCCTCCACCTGCACTCTGTACATTGCATACTCCCGTCACTTGCACTCTGTACATTACATACTCCCGTCACTTGCACTCTGTACATTACATACTCCCGTCACCTGCACTCTGTATATTAAATACTTCCGTCACCTGCACTCTGTACATTGCATACTCCCGTCACCTGCACTCTGTACATTGCATACTCCCGTCACTTGCACTCTGTACATTACATACACCCGTCACTTGCACTCTGTACATTATATACTCCCGTCACCTGCACTCTGTACATTGCATACTCCCATCACTTGCACTCTGTACATTACATACACCCGTCACTTGCACTCTGTACATTACATACTCCCGTCACCTGCACTCTGTACATTACATACTCCCATCACCTGCACTCTGTACATTGCATACTCTTGATCCATCACTCTGTACATTGCTTACTCCCATCACCCATCACCTGCACTCTGTATATTACATACTCCTGTCACCTGAACTCTGTGCATTACATACTCCTGATCCCTTCACTCTGTACATTACATACTCCCTTCACCTACACTCTGTACATTACATACTCCCGTCACCTGCACTCTGTACATTACATACTCCCGTCACCTGCACTCTGTACATTGCATACTCCCGTCACTTGCACTCTGTACATTACATACACCCGTCACTTGCACTCTGTACATTACATACACCCGTCACTTGCACTCTGTACATTACATACACCCGTCACTTGCACTCTGTACATTACATACACCCGTCACTTGCACTCTGTACATTACATACTCCCGTCACCTGCACTCTGTACATTGCATACTCTTGATCCATCACTCTGTACATTGCTTACTCCCATCACCCATCACCTGCACTCTGTACATTACATACTCCTGTCACCTGCACTCTGTACATTACATACTCCTGTCACCTGCACTCTGTACATTACATACTCCTGATCCCTTCACTCTGTACATTACATACTCCCTTCACCTACACTCTGTACATTACATACTCCCATCACCTGCACTCTGTACATTGCATACTCCTGATCTATCACTCTGTACATTGCATACTACCATCACCTGCACTCTGTATATTACATACTCCCGTCACCTGCACTCTGTAAATTACATACTCCCCTCACCTGCACTCTGTACATTACATACTCATGACCCCTGCATTCTTTGTATTTTACAGTCCTGCCACCTGAACTCTATACATTACACAAGTATGACCCCTGCACTCTGGATATTACATACATAAGACCCCAGAACTCTGTACATAGGCTGCAATTTTGGGGCCCTCCTGCACAATGTAGCACAATTGTGTCCACACACGTGTGCTGTGATTATAGCCCTGTCCACCACCCCCGTCCCATACCCTACTTCACCCACTTATCAGGCATTGCATTTCTCAGATGCCCCCCCCCCCTTTATTTCAGTATCTGGTGCAGACATGACAGAGCTACAGACTGAGGATAAGTGTCAGCGTCTGGCCCCATAATCTCAGTGAGAATTCTCATATTCAATCATTTTCCAATGCAAATTGGGCCACTAAACACTCTTCCTTAGTTTAGGTGATAAAAAGAAGTCCTTACCTATAAATGGCAATTGCACCAAAAAAGCTTAAAAAACATTACCCATCAAATTTACACATCGGAGATGCACTTTCCATGGCTATATAAGCCGACACTTTTATATACACTATATAGCGTTCTCTATAAAACCAGAAATTGACTGTAATAAGGCCAGTTATGTGAGTCACTAGATTTCATTTCTGGACACTCAACTCTGTCCATGTCTTCATAATCTGGAGGGAAAAAAGCCGTAAGTGGTGGAAGAACCTCATACCGCAATGTTTTCACCGCAGGCTCTCCAGGGCTTTTTTTCAGCGGGAACGCGGGGGAATGCATTTCCGGCACCTCCAGCACTGACTGTATTAATGGCAAGGGGTGTTTAGGTGTGCTAGAGGGTCTATTATTGCTGACTACTGGAGGCTCTATTGTTGCTGTGGGGGCAGAGCCGATCCTAGGGTGACAGGCGCCTGGGTGCAGAAATATTTCTGGCGCCCCCACATGGGCGTGGTCATTTTAACCCCTCCCCTTTACAAATGTTTCTATGGCAATGACCAGGGCTGTCTTAATGAGAGGGCACTGCCCAGGTAGGGTGACCACATTTACAAACTACCATTCAGGGACACCCTCCCTTCCCAAAAATCAGCTTGTGCGGTAATGAATCACAGCACAGTGATTGGACACAAGAGGCAGGATTTATGATTTCTCCAATCACAAGCAGGGGGTGGGGATTGTGCTCCTCCAGGCATTCCCGGACAGGACAAGTACTGTCAGTGAGTAAAGCAGTGATGTGGCGGCCTATTTTGGGGGCATTAGATTGGCCCGGGGGGGGTGGCTGTGTCAGTTTCATTCCGGGACACTGTATTGTCCTGGAAGGAAGGTGCCCGGGACAGACCTGCAAAATGCGGGACTGTCCCGGGCAATCCAGAACACATGGTCACCCTATGCCCAGGGGCCCCAACTGCATGGGGGGCCCCTGCACTTTCCCCAAAGCAGCTGGTCCTTGAGCTCACGCTGCCTGAAAATTGGGGGCCCCATGATGGAACTGAGAGTGATAGATACACAGGGGAGGCAGCCTACTTCCTACCTACTTGATGTCTGTTTACCTGCACTGTCATCATTGTAGGGGCCCCAGAGTATTACTTTGCCCAGGGGCCCATGATGTTACTAAGATGGCCCTGTGCTCCCCCACAAAGTCTTCATTACCCTTGGATCCTTATATGATCTCTTAACAATAAACAAAATACAGGAAGAGAAGCAGAGTATTTTATTGGGACCTGGAGGGGGGCCCCTCTGATGGACACAGAGGGGGCTTCTGTTAGAGAGTCTGTTAGAAAGAGCCCCCAGACATACTACAGACATAATGCAGGAGATGATCAGAGACTGCAGACATAGTACAGGAGATGGTCAGAGACTGCAGACATAGTACAGGAGATGGTCAGAAACTGCAGACATTATACAGGAGATGATCAGAGACTACAGACATAGTATAGGAGACGATCAGAGACTGCAGACATAGTACAGGAGATGGTCAGAGACACATCAGTTCCGGACAGACACACACCTATGCTCAGAACACTAGTTCTGGACAGACACAAACAAGGAGAGGAGTAGGGAGGGGAGAACTCTGCCACTTCGGTGCCCCCACCTCCTCAGGCGCCTGGGTGCAAAGCACCCTGTGCACCCTACCTAGGATCGGCCCTGTGTGGGGGGGGTTCAATAGCCGCTGAGAGGGATCTAGTGTTGAGAGAATGGTCTATTGTTGTTGGCTGATGGAGGGTCTATTGATGCTTAGGGGGGGGTAGTAAATTGTTGCTGGGAGGGTTCTACTGTTGAGGGAGGGGTTTATTGTTGTTGGCTGCTGGACAATCTATTGTTGCTGGGGTAGGGGGGTTCAATTGCTGCCGGGAAGAATCTACTGTTGAGGAAGTGGTCTATTGTTGAGGGTCTGTTGATGCTAGCTGCTGAAGAATCTATTATTGCCGGTCTACCAATGCTGGGGTGGATCTATAGTTGCTTGTTGTGGTGGGGTCTGTTTAACTATTGTTGAAAGGGGGTGTCTTGTCTCTGGCTGCAGGGGATATGTTTTACAGCTTATCATTACCAAATTCCATACAAATTACTTAGTACCGTAAAATCATACTTGGTTCTGTATTCTCTAAAAGGGGTGGTACTGTGAGGTGGATAGGGGGAGGAATCAAGGGAGGGTGCTCGGAGGTGGATAGGGGGAGGAATCAAGGGAGGGTGCTCGGAGGTGGGTAGGGGGAGGAATCAAGGGAGGGTGCTCAGAGGTGGATAGGGGGAGGAATCAAGGGAGGATGCTCGGAGGTGGATAGGGGGAGGAATCAAGGGAGGGTGCTCGGAGGTGGGTAGGGGGTGAAGACAAGAAGGGACTTGAAAAGAGGAGTTCCTGCACCTATTCTCTGAGAAAAAAAGCCCTGCTTAAAGCTAACCTCCGGCCTTCTCTTCAGTCTTGCACAGTTGTAGCGGCCCCTCTCCTGGACTGAAATGGCTTCCCTTGGTTTCACTGCACACTGTGAGCTTCTCACCATGTGCATTAGAAACTGCAGCTGATAAGAGTCGGTGTTCTGACGATAAATGCCCCCCTGTCGAATAATGGCCACCCGGTACTGCGCATGCTCAGCGGTTGCGCAGTGCGGATCCGCCGAAAAAGCTTTCGAAAATTGGAATTTCCGGTCAGCTGTAGATGGCGCCTGCGCACAATTGCCGACATTCTGCCACACGCTCCCGATGCTCGTGCAACTCTGCAAGGGGCGGATTTCTTCATTATGGTCGCGTGTGAGGGGCGGATGCCTACAGAAGGGGGCGTATTTTGTAATGATGGGCTAAGATGGGGGTGGGATTTTTCACAAAACTCAAACTCATCTCCTAAACAAATATATCTCTGCTATTCTTCCTACACCTGCGTGTTCCTACCCAGCCAATCATCAATTCGGATGTTCAGCGGCTTTCGGTGGCTTTGTACTGCGCAATCGCAGTACCAGTGTTTTGCGAGGGACTTCAGTTCGGGGAAAGGATATTCTGAGCCCCAAGTCGCTGCGTGCCGCTGTAGGAAGCCTGTGTGTCCTGGAGCTCTCTTACTTTGCGACCATCTTCCGTGCTGCCGGCCACGCCCCCGAGGATCATTCTTCTCAAAGGGCCTTCTTTTATTAGGGCTGGAACATGGATAAAAGGTATTTGATAGTGGACTTACTGTAAAATCCAAACTTCAACCCGCTCATTAACAAAGTTGTGCGTTCAGTTTCATCCCATGAGGATCTTTCTTCTCATTGGGCACCTTTTCATCAGGACTGAGAATGGATGAAAGGTCTTCGATAGTGGACTTAATATCCTGGCAGCCCACCCTTTATTAAGATTAAACTGGCGAGTGTTCATTTTCCTTTATCAGGGCTGGAGAATGGATGAAAGGCCTTCGACAGTGGACATAAAATCCTGCCAGTCTACCTATTATTAACATTAATCTGTTGTACATATTTAGTTGCAGCCCATGAGGATCCTTCTTCTTAAAGGACCCCTTTCATCCGAGCTGAAGAATGAATAAAAGGTTCTCAATAGTGGACTTAAAATCCTTACCCACCATTTTTAAAGTTAATAGGTATTCAGTTCCATCCAATGAGGCTTTTTCCTCGATAGTGGACTTACAATCTTGCCAGCCTGCCCATTATTAGGATCAGGGCCGATCGTAGGATCACAGGCTCCTGGGTGCAGAAATATTTCTGACGTCCCCACATGGGCGTGGTCATTTTACTAACCCTTCCCCTGCACAAATGTTTCTATGGCAATGACCCCAGAGATGCTCCCCCACAAAGTCTTCATTACCCTGGGATCCTTACATGATCTGTTAACAATAAACACAATACAGGAAAAAAAGCAGAGTACTTTATTGGGACCTGGAGGAGGGGCCTCTCTGATGGACACAGAGAGGGCTTCTGTTAGAGAGTCTGTTAGAAAGACCCCCAGACATACTACAGACATGGTACAGGAGACGGTCAGAGACTGCAGACATAGTACAGGAGATGGTCAGAGACTGCAGACATAGTACAGGAGATGGTCAGAGACTGCAGACATAGTACAGGAGATGATCAGAGACTGCAGATACAGTACAGGAGATGATCAGAGATGATCAGAGACTACAGACATAGTACAGGAGATGGTCAGAGACACATCAGTTCTGGACAGACACACACCTATGCTCAGAACACTAGTTCTGGATGGACACAAACAAGGAGAGAAGGAGGGAGGGGAGAACTATACCACTTTGGTGCCCCCACCTCTGCAGGCGCCTGGGTGCAAAGCACCCTGTGCACCCTACCTATGATCGGCCCTGTGTGGGGGGGTTCAATAGCCGCTGAGAGAAATCTAGTGTTGAGAGAATGGTCTATTGTTGTTGGCTGCTGGAGGGTGCATGTTAATTTTCATTCCATGAGAAACTTTGTTCTTAAAGGGCCATTTATTCGGGGCTTAAGAATGAATCAAAGGTCTTTAATAATGGAGTTAAAGTCCTGCCATCCCACTTATTATTAAGATTCATCTTCTTTCTCAAAGAACCCCCTTCATCAGGTCTGCAGAATGGATGAAAGACCCTCAACAGTGAACTTAAAGTCCTGTCTCTGCCAGCCCATCCATCTTTAAAGTTAACCTGGTGTGTATTCAGTTCACCTGGGCTGGAGAATGGACAGAAGGTCTTCTATAGTGGATTTCTAAATCCTGCCAGCCCACTATATTATTATCCAAATTAATCTGGTGTGTATTCAGTTCCATCCCATGAGGATCTTTCTTCTCAATGGGCCCCCTTTACCGCTTCCCGCCCAAGGACATCATATGACGTCCTGGACTTTCAGTGGGGATATCTGAACGTTGGGTGCAGCTACAGGCATCATTCAGATATCCATCTCTTCAGCCGGCGATCCTGTGCACCATAAAAATGATCATAGCGGCAGTTCCACCGCTTGATCGTTCTTATAGGCGACGGGGGGGACGTCCCCCCCTCCCGCCGCCATTCAGTGCTTCTCCGGGCTCTCCCGTGCCATCGGAGACGATCTGCTAGCGCTAGATGGAAGGCATAGAGATGACTGGTGATCAGATGGACACCAGTCATCTTTATGATCGTCGGAGGCCCGTGCGCGATGTTATGACGTCACGCCCGGGTACCGGAATGTAAAGAAAGCCGCAATCGCGACTAAAAGCAAGAGAGCTGTGATTTTTTTTCGCGATCTCATGCTTTCCAGCCTGGAGGAGAGATGTGAGGTCTTATTGACCCCGCCTCTCTCCATAAAGAGGACCTGTCACAGTGATTCCTATTACAAGGGACGTTTACATTCCTTGTAATAGGAATAAAAGTGATCAAAAAAAAAAAGTGTAAAAATAAAATAAATTAAGTAAAAAAAAAAAATTATAATAATAAAAAAAATGTAAACGCCACTGTCCCCGGTAGCTCGCGCTCAGAAGCGAACACACATGTAAGTCCCGCCCACATATGAAAAAAGCCGTTCAAACCACACATGTGAGGTATCGCTGAGTGCGTTAGAGCACCAGCAACAATTCTCGCACTAGACCTCTTCGTAATTCTAAACTGGTAACCTGTAAAAAAAAATTAAGCAACGCCTATGGAGATTTCGATATTGGACTTTATTAGCCAGATTCAGGTGCACTGGCGTAATTTTGTTCGGGCGTAGCGTATCTCAGATACGCTACGCCGTCGTAAATTAGAGAGGCAAGTGCTGTATTCACAAAGCACTTGCTCCCTAAGTTACGGCGGCGTAGCGTAAATGGGCCGGCGTAAGCCCTCGTAATTTAAAGCAGGCTGGTGTGGGCGTGTTGTATGCTAATGAATTGTGACCCCCACGTGGACGTATCCTAGTGCTCATGCTTCAAATCACGTCGCAAATAGTCAATGCTTTCGAACGTGAACGTAACCTACGCCCAGCCCTATTCTGAATCGACTTACGCAAATGACGTGAGATTCGACGGCTGTTCCGACGTCCATACTTAACATTGGCTGCCCCATCTTTTTGGTGCTTTATCTTTACGCCTGAAAAACGGCCTACCTAAATGGCGTATCTTACTGCGACGGGCGTGTGTACGTTTGTGAATAGGCGTATCTTGCTGATTTATATAATCTAGGTGTAAATCCGCGTACACTCCCCTAGCGGCCAGCGTAAATAGGCAGCTAAGATATTACTGCGTAGGAGACTTACGCCGGTCCTATCTTAGCAACATTTAAGCGTATCTCAGTTTGAGCATACGCTTAAAGATACAACGGCGCGGATTCAGAGTTACGACGGCGTATCTACTGATACGCCGTCGTAACTCTTTCTGAATCTGGCCCTATATGTGTGATTCACCGTATTAAGACAGACAGCCACCAGTCACGCTTATAAGCGGCTGATGTTTTTTGTTTTTTTTCCCATCTGTCATAGAACTTCTCCAACAACATACTTCTGGATTTCATTGTAGCAAATATAAACTCTGAGCATGTTAACGAAATCAGCTTGACTTCCACTGAAGCCAAACCCTCATCTGACATCTCACTTAGACATAAAAATAGGCTCAGCTCTCCGCGTTCGCGGCAGGTGCTCTTTAACGAGGCTATACACGACCCTATCCTCATAATTAGGCATCATTGGCCGCTGTTTCCTTTCCTCTAAATTTTTGGAAAGGAGCCACGAACAGGAAAAGCCAGCCAGAAAAAGAACAGAGGAACCACAGTCCGCTCTTGGAGGTTCACGTTGGTCATCGGAGACCCAATTTGTTCTGCATCTCCATATTGTAACAGGAACCGAAAGCCAATTAATAGTAGCTCCTGTATGCAAACGAGGAACCTGGCAGGAAGCTGATGGGTTAAGTGGTAGGTGGGTGCTATGTACTCTCAGCTAGTCCCCGGAGAACGCCGCTTCCCTCATTTGCAGAAACAGAGCAGCTATTCCCAGCTGCCTGAGAGGATACCTAACAATTAAACAGAAAACGTATCTCGCTTGAGCACAGCTTGAGGTGTGGGGGAAACAGATGAGCTGTTTGTTATAGTCTGTATGATAAAGCTTTGATAACTGGCACCGGCTCTGTGCAGAGGGGGGAAAAGCTGCTCCAGACAACTTTCGCGCTTAGAGGAGAGGAGGGCCTTTTCTCTGCGGCTGACGTGCCATTGTATGCTCTAGACAGGCTGTGTCTGTGTGTTTGCATGAGCTTGGAGGAAAATTAATGGACGCCAGTAGGCCAAAGCTTATTATGCCATATGCATATGTCTCCAAACCGCGGCAGAGAAATATCCGCTTACTAGCAAAGCGAACCACTCATGAGTGAAACCAGTTGGGTTAGTGTCTAATAGGAGAAAACAAAGCATAGGACACCACATTTGTGGACCTGTTGTCAAAAATAAATATAAATACTGCCCATTTGGGCCATCAACTAAAGGGAATTCATAAAGGTTTTTTTTTAGATACGCACCTATAGGTGATCATGTTTAAAGGTCAGTGTGCCATAGGGTACCTTTCCCATGGATAATGCTGTGGGGCAAAACCAAACTGTTGAGGTGCATTTTTAACCCACCACCGTCAAAACCAGGCAATGGCCGCCAGTCAGCCCCTTTCACATGATCACAACACCAAATATAGAATAGGGAAACAACTGCCTTTGGCAGGGCGGGGTAAACTGGCCAATAACAATAGGTACCTTTTCCTTGGATAATGCTGTGGGGCAAAACCAAACTGTTGAGGTGCATTTTTAACCCACCACAGTCAAAACCAGGCAATGGACGCCAGTCAGCCCCTTTCACATGATCACAACACCAAATATAGAATAGGGACACAACTGCCTTTGGCAGGGACCCTGTCATGAACGCTTGTCCTCAACAGGGCTATGTCTGCCGTAAATGCTTCCTCTGTCCAGAACCAGCACTATCCAAGACTCTTTAGCCCACCTGGTCAACAGCCATCCTTCCGTGTTGGGTGAAAACCAGCAGACTCTTTTATTCAAGCACATGTTACCACAGATATATAAATCAGAGATACTCCCACCCCCCCCCCAACTATTGTATTCAGGGCGGGGTAAAATGGCCAATAACAATAGGTACCTTTCCCATAGATAATGCTGTGGGGCAAAACCAAACTGTTGAGGTGCATTTTTAACCCACCACGTCAAAACCAGGCAATGGTCGCCAGTCAGCCCTTTTCACATGATCACAACACCAAATATAGAATAGGGACACAACTGCCTTTGGCAGGGACCCTGTCATGAACCCTTGTCCTCAAAGGGACTATGTCTGACGTAAATGCTTCCTCTGTCCAGAACCAGCACTATCCAAGACTCTTTAGCCCACCCAGTCAACAGCTGTCCTTCTGTGTTGGGTGAAAACCAGCAGACTCCTTTACCACAGATATACATGTTACCACAGATATATAACTCAAAGATACCCCCACAATAGACACACAGGTCAGGTGTATACAAACTTCTCATCAGTAAACAGTCTTATTAGCAGGGAGAGCTGTTGGAGGAATCCCCCCTTCCCTTTCTGCCCTGCCCCCAGTCTTTGAAATACTCTTACAAGAGTCTAGCAGCCTTAAAGGTGAAGGATATTGCTCGGAAACATTAATGTCTCAAGTGAAAAGATCCCCTTCACTTTTTTAGCACAAACCACATACACAGAATCCAGGACAACAGTGTCAAAATTAAATGCCGAGTCCGGTGTGGTTGTTACGATGAGTTGGGTTAGGCAGACCCAACTGGAGTTCTCATCCACCCTGTGTCCTGAATGGACACAGGGTAACTTACCTATAGGAGGAGCCATGGGAGCTGGACCAGCAGCCTCCAATGCTCTCCCAGGCAAGCTGAGCCCCAAAAAAAACCCACCCAAAGTGACTCCTGTCACAGACCTTATGAATGCACCTATTGTAAAGAACAGAGAACGCCATACTATAGGCCCAAGTCCAAGATTTTTTTTATTTAGAATGTCCAAAAACAAAAAGACAAAACATTTGGAGGGTTCTGAAAGACTCCATTCATCAGGGTTTTAAGCCAAAACAGGTTAAATGGCTGAAAAAAAATTTGTTGCCCATTTTGTGGGTGTGGCACCTGAAATTGTCATACCTTTTGGCCAATGACTCAGTTAGGCAGGAAATGTGTCAAAACTGGATCAAACGTCCCTAAAACTGATGCAAAAAAGGTTTTAAAGGCCTAAATGTCAAGAAGAAAGGCGTTTAGGGGACACTTCTGGTTTTGAGGAGGTCAGTAGCGGTTTCAGGAAATAGCAGTTTCCCAAGCAATTTCTTCACTTTTTAAGGTTGAAATCCAGTCATTTTCCACCCCTCTGGTCATTTCTTGGTAAAATGAAGCCAAAACAGGTTAAATTACTGAAAATTTTTCACACCAAAGGTAATGACTCAGTGAAGTCATGAAAGATAGAAAACTGTTTACTGTTGGCATGGAGAGTTTAGGAAGAATTTGCTAACACCTTGTGCCAAAAAAGGATGAGAACCACTGCTCTAGATAGCACACCCCTATAGTTTAGTTCCAGAGCAAGGCATACAGGGACCCAACAAGAGATCTCAATCCTTAAAGAACATCACCCAATATTTTCCCATTGCACACGTTTCTAGACATGGTCCAGTGTAAGACCGCCAACAGGTAGCAACTGCCAACAGGTGGATCTGCTCGGACATTACGTTGACATCTTTCTGATGTTACATAGTACAGTGGTTCTCAACCTTCTAGTGCCGTGACCCCTTGATAAAATGTCCCAAGTTGTGGGGACCTCTAACCGTAAAATTATTTTTGTAGCATGGGTTGTCAGCACCCAAGGCATGACAAGTAATTTGCGCCTAAACCACAGACATTTAGCACTCCCTGAGTTCTTTTAATGGCAACTATAATCACACTCACTCTGTCACCGGCTTTGTGGTGTCTCGCATCAGTGACACCTATGCTGAAATCAGGAGATAGGGTCTCCTCCAGCCCATCCCACTTCACATTCCTCACCAGTCAGCTGACCTCTAGTCTCTGCCCCCCAGCCATGCTGTGAACTGAATGAGCGCCTGCGAAGAGGCCGAGTGGGTGGCCGCAAGCTCCAGGAACAGCCCAGAAGGGCGGCCACAGGATCCAGGGATAGCCCTGCTGGGTGGCCACAAAAAGTCTGGGAGAGCGGTGTGGGCTTCAGGAATAGCCCAGGATTCGGTGATCCCTGGCAAATTATCATTTGACCCCCGAGGGGGTCCCGACCCCAGGTTGAGAACCACTGACATAGTAGGTGAGGTTGAAAAAAAGACTCAAGTCCATCAAGTCCAACCTATGTCAATAAAATATTTGGACATTTGGACTATTGACTACAGATCCATGATCTACTGGCAACATGTTTTTATCCATCTTTGAAGTGTCACATGCCTTTGGCATCCAGTAAGATTCTCACTTTCATCTTGACGATGTTAGAAAATAAAACGGGCACGATCTGATTAGTTGCTGCATGCATCACTATTTTTGTTTTTAATAAAAAGCTCAATATAGTTCTAAAGGTAGATTTTTGCGAAGTCCCACACAAATAAAAACCAAACAGCAGAGAATATACATGTTTAGTAACATAGCTTTTCTGTTTGTTGTGATGAATAATTTGTTCCTGGAAGCCAGCACAGGTTATATATACACACAATGGCATCTAATTGCTAATTATTTCCATTGAAGTGGCAAGTTTTCAGGTCACAATGGTGAAGTTTTTAACTCACATGTACAGCTTTGCGCCTTGTCACGTTAATTACGGCATGTTTTTATTGCTACCTTTAAAGTGAAAATCCAGTTATATTAAGATCATATATATATATATATATATTTCAAGAATGTTAGCATTTCCTTGCAGATCTTTTCCTACCTTCATCATATTAAAATATTGAGATAAAATGTTAGATCTCTTCTCAGGTTTTTATGCTGATCCCACCGGGGAGATATACTGGTCCATATTCTCAAAAAATGGCGTATCTGGCGGCGTTGCGTATCGTATCGCATATACACTACGCCTACGCAAATTACTGGAGCAAGTGCCGTATTCTCAAAGCACTTGCTCCGTGATTTTCGGCGGCGTAGCGTAAATGCGGCGTCGTAATGCCGCGTAATTCAAATAGTGAAGGAGGGGGCGTGCTGTATTTAAATTAAGCCCGCCCCCGCGTCAAACGAAGTGCGCATGCGCCGGCCGGGAAAAAAGCCCAGTGCGCATGCTCCAGCTCACGTCGGAAAGCCTCGTTGAAACCGACGTCAAAACGACGTGATCATCACTTACGCAATTCCCTATTCGCGAACGACCTAGTAAAACGACGTAACCGACGGAAAAAGACGACGCTGACCCGACGCCATACTTAACATGGAAACGACGGAACTTCGAAAACATACCCCTCATATAGCAGGGGTAACCTTACGCGTACGGAAACGACGTAAACGACGACGGGGCGGCGTAAAACCGTTCGGGAATCGGCATATTAGGCTCATTTGCATAGGCAAATGAGAAAACAACGTAAAGGCCACCTAGCGGCCGGCGTTGTCATTACATCTAAGATCCGATGGTGTAATTGCTTTACACCTGTCAGATCTTTAGTGTATCTATGCGTAAGTGATTCTACTGAGATACACCGTCGTATCTCAGCTGAGAATCTGGCCCACTGTCTCTATTTGTCCTTTCGACCATTATTAGTAAAGTGATAGGAATCCAAAATGTTATAGTTGTCACCAGAACAGGAGGTGAAGAGAAATCTTATATTGGGGACACCTGTTCTGGTAACAGATGTCTAAGAGGAGAATTCGCCTCACTTGATAGAGATTTTCTTGCAATTCCTACTGTATCCCTGGAACAATAAGTAAAGGGAAATCTCCCCAATGGGGTACAGGTACCAAAAATAATCTGACATGGGTTTCTTTACTCTATCCAAAACAAAAACACTTTTGCCTACATACACGCTTTGATCACATGATCAGTCCCTGGTTAGAATTGGGGTTAGAGTTGGAGTTAGCATTGGGGTTATGGTTAGAGTTAGGGCTAGTGTCGGAAGTAGCATTAGGGTTATAGCTATACTAATGTTTAAAGTTGGAGTTAGCATTAGGGTTATGGTTAGAATTAGGGTCAGTGTTAATATCAGGGTTATAGCTAGAATTAGTGTAAGAATTGGAGTTAGCATTAGGGTTATGGTTAGAATTAGGGTCAGTGTTAATATCAGGGTTATAGCTAGAATTAGTGTAAGAATTGGAGTTAGCATTGGGGTTATAGCTAGAATTAGAGTTGGAGTTAAAATTAGGGTTATGGTTAGAGTTAGGGTTAGTGTAGCAGTTAGTATTAGGGTTATAGTTAGAATTATGGTTAGAGTTGGAGTTAGCATTAGAGTTATGGTTAGAGTTTGGGTTAGTTTTGTAGTTAATTTTAGGGTTATGGTTAGGGTAAGTTTCGGAGTTAACATTAGGGTTATGGTTAGAGTAAGGATTAGTGTCGAAGTTTAATATTAGAGTTAGAGTTATGCCGCGTACACACGATCGGTCCATCCGATGAGAATGGTCTGATGGACCGTTTTCATTGGTTAACCGATGAAGCTGACTGATGGTCCGTCGCGCCTACACACCATCAGTTAAAAAAACTATCGTGTTAGAACGCGGTGGCGTAAAACACAACGACGTGCTGAAATGAAGTTCAATGCTTCCAAGCATGCGTCGACTTGATTCTGAGCATGCGTGGATTTTTAACCGATGGATTAAATGTAAATTTAAAACAAGTTGGCTTTTTTTAACCGATGGTTATATAACCGATGGCGCCCACGCACGATCGGTTTTGACCGATGAAAACGGTTCATCAGACCATTCTCATCGGTTAAACCGATCGTGTGTACGTGGCATTAGGGTTAGTGTCGGAGTTAGAATTAGGGTTATAGTAAGAGTTATGGTAAGAGTTGGAGTTAGCGTTGGGGTTATGGTTAGAGTTAGGGCTAGTTTCTGAAGTAGCGTTAGGGTTATAGCTATACTAATGTTTAAAGTTGGAGTTAGCATTAGGGTTATGGTTAGAATTAGGGTCAGTGTTAGTATTAGGGTTATAGAATTAGGGTGAGAACTGTAGTTAGCATTGGGGTTTAAGTTAGAGTTAGAGTTGGAGTTAGCATTAGGGATAGTGTAGGACTTAGTATTAGGGTTATAGTTGGAATTATGGTTAGAGTTAACATTAGAGTTATAGTTAGCGTTTGGGTTAGTTTTGGAGTTAACGTTAGGGTTATGGTTAGGGTTAGTTTCGGAGTTAATATTAGGGTTATGGTTAGAGTTAGGGTTAGTGTCAGAGTTAACATTAGGGTTAGAGTTAGGGTTAGTGTCAGAGTTAGAATTAGTGTTATGGTTAGAGTTATGGTTAGAGTTGGAGTTAGCATTAGAATTATGGTTAGGGTTAGTGTCAGAGTTAGCATCAGGGTTAGTGTCGAAGTAAGCATTAGGGTTATGGTTAGAGTTAGTATTGGAGTTAACAGTAGGGTTATGCTTAGAGTTAGGGTTAGTGTTTGAGTTAGCATTGGGTTATATTTAGAATTAGGGTTAGAGTTTGAGTTAACATTAGGGTTATGGTTAGAGTTAGTGTTCGAGGTAACATTAGGGTTTTAGCTATAATGGTTAGAGTACCTTTTTTAAATTTGTTTTTGGACATAATTCGGCATATTCATTTATTCGGAAGCATCTGAATGAAGGAAAGACTCTTTTGACGAAAGCAAACGAAAACATTTTTTTTTAGAAGGAACGAAAACCCGAAAGAACGAAAATATGAAATAACAAAAATCCGAAAAAATGAAAAACTATTCAACCTACGAGTTTAACGCATCGATTAAGTTCAAATAATTTTGTTTTTCTTATTTTCTATTATAATTAAATTACTGACTATTATTAAATTTTTTATTATTATTTACAATTATAAACAATTTAATTATAGGTGTTGGAATTTCCTTTCAAATTTGGCTAAAGTAACTGTTAGTGAACGTAACGAATACACATGCATCCGAAATGACGAATTATCCGAAGTAATGAATGACACATCTAAACGAATGGAACGGTACGAATACGAATGCATCCGAAGTTACAAATTATCTGTAAGTAAGGAATGCAGCATCTAAATGAATGGAACGGAACTAATTTTAAAGTGTGATCTATTTACTCAAAACATTATCTTTCACATTATACAAAAAAATTGGGGTAAATATTGTGCTTTTTTTTTTTTTTTTATTAGCTAAAGTGTATTTTTTCCCCAGAAAATTTGAATTTTTCAAAACTGCTGCCCACATCCCATTAAAAATTGCAACACCCGTCATTTTATACTATAGGACAGGGGTGTCAAACAGGCGGCCCTCCAGCTGTTGCTAAACTACAAGTCCCATGAGGCATTGCAAGGCTAACAGTTACAAGCATGACTCCCACAGGCAGAGGCATGATGGGACTTGTAGTTTCGGAACAGCTGGAGGGCCGCCAGTTTGACACCCCTGCTATAGGACCTCTGCTAATATATATATATATATATATATACACACATTTAGCCGGATTCACAAAGCATCTTGAGATACGCAGCGTAAGTGTAAATATGCGCCGTCGTATCTGTGCGCCGTACCCATAGAACTAAGATACGCCTAAAAACTGATTTCATCCGACCGACGTAACTTGCCTACGCCGGCGTATAGTTGGGCGCATATTTACGCTGGACGCATTTGGCGCTCTCATTGATTTTCGATGCAAATGAGGGAGATACGCCGATTAACGAACGTACTTGCGCCCGGCGCATGTTTTAAGCGATTTGCGTAAGGGTTACGTGCGGCTTAAAGCGGAGCTCCAGCCACGGTAAAAAATGTTTTTAAAGTCAGCAGCTACTAACAGTGTAGCTGCTGACTTTAAATAAAGACACTTACCTGTCCTAGGCGCCCGCGCTGATGGGCCCCCCGATGCCGGTCCCGCGATCGCTCCGGGTCCCGCGCCGCCATTCACAATATGGGAAACAGGCAGTGAAGCCGTACGGCTTCACTGCCCGTTTCCTACTGCGCCTCCGCGAGTCTCACGCTGGCTTGTGAATGGGCGCGCTGCTCTCTGAGAACACACACAGTTCCCAGGAAGCAGCGCGCCCATTCACAAGGAGAAGGAGAAGAAGAAAACACACCGCGGATTAGGAAGAGGCAGATTACGGACTTCCGCATAGCAACAGCTATTTCGGGTGAGTATTTTTTTTTTTTTTTCAGGTTTTTTTTTTTTTTTTTTTTTTCAAACAACATTCTAAAATGTTGTTATACTGGGTGGAGCTCCGCTTTAAGTTATTCCCCATATTGGAGGCGCAACTCATGCAAAGGTATGGACCAGGGATCGAACGCCGTCGAGTTTTACGTAGTTTACTTTGTACGTGAATAGGGCTGGGCGTAGGTTACATTCACGTAGTAGGCAGTGATTCGACGTATCTTAGCGAGTTGTTTCGACGTTATAGTGAGCATGTGCACTGGGATGCGTCCAAGGTATGACGCATGCGCTGCTCATTTTAAGTACTTGTTTGAAGCTCAGCCCATCATTTGCATGGGGTCACGCTTCATTTAAATGTATCACGCCCACTTCCAGCCCACTTTGACTTACGCTGCCTTACGCCTATGCGCTACGCCGGCGCAACGCTGGGAGCATTTGCTTTGTGAATTCCATTCTTCCCTCTCTGCGTTGCGCCGGCGTAGCGTAAAGAAGATCTTGCTAATTAAGTTTAGATTTAGCATTAGAGTTAGAAATAGGGTTACCAAGGTTAACATTAGAATTAAGATTGGTATTAGGCTAAGAGTTAGCGTGTGGATTATAATTAGAGTTACGGTTAGCATTAACATTACAATAAGAATTAGAGTTAGAGTTTATATTAGGGATATAGTTATAATAAGGGTAAGGGTTAGCAGGGTTATAGTTATAATTAGGTTAGTATTAGAGTTAGCATAAGGGTTAGAGTTATAATTAGGGTCAGATTATAGTTGGAGTTAGCAATAGTGTTACAGTTAGAATTAGAGTTAGCACAACGGATGGAGTTATAATGAGTGGAGTTATAATTAGTGTAAACACACCTTCCCCATTCTTCATTGTGGCAATGTCACTGATCGTCTGTTCCCTGATATAGGGAAAGACGATCAATGGCGTCACACGTCCAGCCCCGCCCCCCTACAGTTAAAAACACACATAAGGTCACACTTAACCCCTTCAGCGCCCCCTAGTGGTTAACTCCTTCACTGTCATTTTCACAGTAATCAGTGCATTTTTATAGCACTTTTCGCTGTGAAAATGACAATGGTGTCAAAAGTGTCCGATGTGTCCGCCATAATGTCGCAGTCAGGAAAAAAATCACAGTAGTAAAAAAAAAAAATATTAATAAAAATGCCATAAAACTATCCCCTATTTTGTAAAAGCTATAACTTTTGCGCAAACCAATCGTTATGTAGAAGAATACGTATCGGCCTAAACTGAGGGAAAAAATGTTTTTTATATATTTTTGGGGAGATGTATTATAGCAAAAAGTAAAAAATATTGCATTTTTTTCAAATTTGTCGCTCTATTTTTGTTTATAGCGCAAAAAATAAAAACCGCAGAGGTGATCAAATACCACCAAAAGAAAGCTCTATTTGTGGGGAGAAAAGGACGCCAATTTTGTTTGGGAGCCACGTCGCACGTCCGCGCAATTGTCAGTTAAAGCGACGCAGTGCCAAATCGCAAAAAGGGGCAAGGTCCTTTAGCTGCACATTGGTTCGGGGCTTAAGTGGTTAAAAATGTATGCATGGAATGCTGATGTTCAACTGGTACATGAATGGATGGTCTTTATACAGTGGAACCTCGGATTGCGAGTAACGCGGTTAACGAGAGCTTCACAATGCAAGCAATATTTTATTTTAAATCCTGACTCGGTTTGCTAGTGTTGCCAAGCAAAATGAGCAGGATTCAAGCCTCTGCGGTGTGCAGTACCGCATTTAGCCAGAGGTGCAGGGTGCAGGAGCCGATCAGAGCCGCTCTGAGCCATTCAGAAATACTTGGAAACACTCAGAAAAAAAAAGTTCCTGAGTGTTTCCGAGCCTTTCCAGGGGTTTCCAAGGGCAGCCAAACAATCTCCAAGTAATTCCAGGTCCCTCCGGCACCCCCCCCACCTCTGGCCACATGCGGTATTGAATGCCATAGAAGTCAATGTGGAACAAATTATTTTCGTTTCCATTGAATTCTATGGGAAAACTCACTTTGATATGCGAGTGCTTTGGATTACAAGCATTCTCCTGGAACGGATTATGTTGGTAATCCAAGGTTCCACTGTATTACAATCCTACATTAACCACCTCAATACTGGACACTTACAACCTTCCTGCAAGGCTTTCAGCACTGTCACACATTGAATTGCGCGGTCATGCTACACTGTACCCATGTGACATTTTTATTATTTTCTTCACACAAATAGAGCTTTATTTTGGTGATATTTAATCACGTCTGTGTTTTTTTCCTAAAAAAAAGACTGAGGCCCCGTACACACGTCCGAGCTTCTCGGCAGAATCCAGCGAGAAGCTCGCTGGGATCCATATTCTGCCGAGAAGCTCGATCGTGTGTACGTTTTCACCGAGAAAACTGTCGAGTAAGGCGTCGAGCCAAAATAGAGAGCAGGTTCTCTATTTCCTCGACGGGCCATCGGGACTAATGGCTCGACGCCTTTTTTCGACAGCCTGGTCGACGAACTCGACGACCGGCCGAGAACCTCGTCGGGCGGAACGATGAGTTTAGCCCGACGAGGTTCTCGTACGTGTGTACGCGGCCTGAAAGTTTTGAAAAAAAAAAAATCTTTTCTTAGTTTCTGTCGGTACATTTTGTAAATAAGGAATTTTCTCTCATTCACTGATGGGCACTGATAGACTGCACTCATGGGCCCTGATGAGGCGGCACTGATGAGGCGGCACTTGTGGTCACTGATTAGGTGGAACTAATGAGAAGGCACGAATATGCTGCACTTATGGGCACTGATAGGTGGCACTGATATGTGGCACTGATTGGCAGCACTAATGGCTGCCACTGGTGGGCACTGATGGGCACTGATAGGTGGCACTGGTGGGTACAGATAGGCGGCACTGATGGGCGGCATTAATGGGCATTGATGGGTGGCATTGATGGGCAGCAGTGATAGGCACTGATGGGCAGCTTTGATGGGCAGCACTGATAGCCAGCAATGACTGGCATCACTACTGGCCACTGCTTGCTGGCACTGATTGCTGACACTGGTGGGCACTTAATTGTAATCAGGGCACTAATGATCAGTACCCTGATTACATACCTAGATGTCTTCTGCGAGAAAATGACGCTTATCCGCTCTCCTCTCCTCACACTTTGCCTGGGTCAAAGCCCCTCCACTCTCCACTGTATACATTTGGAGAGAGAACTACAAGCCCCAGGGAGATCCCGCTGCCCGTGGACACAATCACAACCTCCCCCCACTGCTTACTAAAACGGACAGCTAGAGGTGCAGGGGGAGTTGCCGAGTCTTGGGGCCCCCTCACAATGGCAGAACTCAAGGGCCCAGTTGCAGCAACTGCTGCAACCCTGAAAGTTCCGCCACTGTCCTAACACTCAGGAGCCATTTAAAGCTCCCGGGGATGAGCCAATATGATCTAAATACTACACTGATGTCAGCAGCTGTGTCTGTGCAACCTCTGTGCCCCACTTGACATGAATGGGACTGCCTACACAAGGATGCATGGAGCAGCTGTGCATCCTGTACAAGCAAACACAGCCCTCGCACGGCCTTAATAAAAATTGCAGCTTTCATAGCTTTTAAAATTACATCAACACGTTAATGCTTATATGAGATTTCGATAATTGGGTTTTTCTTCTTTTTTTTTTAGATTCTTCTTGACGTCAATGAAATTTCGGTGTGGATGTTGTGAGGGTGCTGGTGAAGGGATTACAATTTCTGACGAAAAAGCATTTGTTTGAATCCCCGCCAGAAGCCTCTACATGATTGACTGTTACAATCGAATTGTTGGACTGTTTTATTGTGATATTTGATTGCTACAAAATTATACTACTGCGGCGCACTGGAGTTTCTTTGTATAGATTACAAGGACATTTTCCTTCCCACTATTTGACATAGAAGCTCGCAGGATTAGTTCATCATTACAAGTTATCTGTTTTATTGAGCGCAGTAATGTTTTAGTTAAAACGATATCATCATCCTTTCAAAGATGTTTTAAATGTGGATGCAGGGAGTCAGGTACCCTCCAGGGTTTCTTGTGAAGCAGTGGGCTGAAGAAGGCAGATAGATATTTTAATATAGGACAAGCTAGGTTTATTAGCTTGGGCAGATAGTGTTTCTAGCACCCTGTCACCCAGTGCTTTCTAGTGTCCCTGACTTTCCAAGAGGATTCCTGGTGACCCCCAGTGTATCCTAGTGTCCTTGGCTTTTTGAGAATATTCCTAGTGATCCCAAGTGTTTCCTAGTGTCCATGGCTTACCAAGAAGTTACCAAGTGATCTCCAATGTATCTTAGTGTCCCTGGTCTTCAAGAAGATTCCAAATGACCCCCAGTGTTTCCTAGTGTCCTTGGTTTTCCAAGAAGATTCCTAGTGACCCCCAGTGTATCCTAGTGCCCTTGGCTTTCTGAGAATATTCCTAGTGATTTCAAGTGTTTCCTAGTGTCCATGGCTTAACAAGAAGTTACCAAGTGATCTCCAATGTACCTTAGTGTGCCTGACTTTCCAAGAGGACTCCTGGTGACCCCCAGTGTATCCTAGTGTCTTTGTCTTTCTGAGAATATTCCTAGTGGTCCCAAGTGTTTCCTAGTGTCCATGGCTTACCAAGAAGTTACCAAGTGATCTCCAATCTATCTTAGTGTCCTTGGCTTTCCAAGAAGATTCCTAGTGACCCCCACTGTATCCTAGTGTCCTTGGCTTTCTGAGAATATTCCTAGTGGTCCCAAGTGTTTCCTAGTGTCCATGGCTTACCAAGAAGTTACCAAGTGATCTCCAATGTATCTTAGTGTCCCTGGTCTTCAAGAAGATTCCAAATGACCCCCAGTGTTTCCTAGTGTCCTTGGTTTTCCAAGAAGATTCCTAGTGACCCCCAGTGTATCCTAGTGCCCTTGGCTTTCTGAGAATATTCCTAGTGATTTCAAGTGTTTCCTAGTGTCCATGGCTTAACAAGAAGTTACCAAGTGATCTCCAATGTACCTTAGTGTGCCTGACTTTCCAAGAGGACTCCTGGTAACCCCCAGTGTATCCTAGTGTCCTTGTCTTTCTGAGAATATTCCTAGTGGTCCCAAGTGTTTCCTAGTGTCCATGGCAGTGGCGAAATTATAGGGGTGCTGAGGTCGCCATGGTGACCGGGCCCCTTGCTGGAGGGGGCCCCCGAGGGCCCCCTGTATACATTGCTTCGATAGAAGGAGCACAGACAAGTTCCCCGATCCCAAGCCGAACTGTAATCGGCACTGTGCGGGGAGCTCGTCACAGTCATTACAAACTGAAAGCAAAGTGTGTGCTCTTTGTCTCCCCCTACAGTGCAGTACCCGGCAGGAAGAGCTGCTAAGGTAAAAGACTGACGTTTTTTATCTACTGTGTGTGTTTGCATGCCATGTATGTATGAATGTGTGTGTGCATGTGAATATGTATGTATGTATGTGAGTGTGCATGTATTGAGACTCAGACTGCAGTGGTTGCTATAGTATACTGAAGTAAAAGTATACAGAGCAAACACTGTCTACATCCATGAAACATACAGCCACAGCACCTGTGATCATCATTATCATGCTGATGATCACACTGTACAGCCTATATTATACTGTACTTCATGTGACTGTACTGTATATAGGCTATATACAGTACAGTCACATGAAGTACAGTATAATATAGGCTGTACAGTGTGATCATCAGCATGATAATGATGATCACAGGTGCTGTGGCTGTATGTTTCATGGCTGTAGACAGTGTTTGCACTGTATACTTTTACTCCAGGCTTTTTTTCCGCAGAAATGTGGCACTTCTGAAATCTGCACTCGGTACGTAGCACACCCCGGACTCTGCACGAAGCACACCCCGGACTCTGCACGAAGCACACCCCGGACTCTGTACGAAGCACACCCCGGACTCTGCACGAAGCACACCCCGGACTCTGCATGAAGCACACCCCGGACTCTGCACGAAGCACACCCCGGACTCTGTACGAAGCACACCCCGGACTCTGCACGAAGCACACCCCGGACTCTGTACGAAGCACACCCCGGACTCTGCACGAAGCACACCCCGGACTCTGCATGAAGCACACCCCGGACTCTGCATGAAGCACACCCCGGACTCTGCACGAAGCACACCCCGGACTCTGTACGAAGCACACCCCGGACTCTGTACGAAGCACACCTTGAACTCTGCATGTAACACACCTTTAACTAATGGCGGATTTATCAGGGTCGCAGCAGTCGCCGTTGCGACTGGGCCCTGTAATTCCGCCAAGTCTGCCCGTTTGAGGTGCCCGACTGCCGCCTGCCAGTGTGAGGGGTTCACCTGACTGTCATGCCACTGTGGAGGGGGGGGCCCTTCATGATTTCTTGCACCGGGGCCCTGAAGTCTCTAGTTACGCCACTGGTCCATGGCTTACCAAGAAGTTACCAAGTGATCTCCAATCTATCTTAGTGTCCTTGGCTTTCCAAGAAGATTCCTAGTGACCCCCACTGTATCCTAGTGTCCTTGGCTTTCTGAGAATATTCCTAGTGGTCCCAAGTGTTTCCTAGTGTCCATGGCTTACCAAGAAGTTACCAAGTGATCTCCAATGTATCTTAGTGTCCTTGGCTTTCCAAGAAGATTCCTTGTGACCCCCAGTGTATCATAGTGTCCTTGGCTTTCTGAGAATATTCCTATTGATCCCAAGTGTTTCCTATTGTCCATGGCTTACCAAGAAGTTACCAAGTGATCTCCAATGTATCTTAGTGTCCTTGGCTTTTCAAGAAGATTCCTAGTGACCCCCAGTGTTTTCTAGTGTCCTTGGCTTTCCCGTGGGTTTCTGAGAATATTACTAGTGATCCCAAGTATTTCCTAGTGTCCATGGCTTACCAAGAAGTTACCAAGTGATCTCCAATGTATCTAAGTGTCCTTGGTGTAGTGAAGTCATATCCAACACAGAACCATAAGATCCAATGTAGTGATATTGTGTATAGTGGAGTCCGGTTAGATAATTGATATTTAGGTATTTGTATGATGACTATAAGTTATGTCCCACAGCAACACCCCAAGTTCTCCAGAGTGTGCATTTATTTGACTTCCAATACAGAACAAAGTCCAAATTCCACAGATGATACAAATCCAACAGAGTAATTCAAAGTCCCATTTAACTGGATCAATTCTAGACTTGTGCCATATTCAGAGAATATACAGAGAATATTTTGAGAGACAAGACTGACCTCCAGAATTATATTGCCTATCCACTGAATGGCTGAGCAATTTGATTGGCAGTCTTTGATCTACATCCTGTCTTTCAGAGTGACAGATAATGACTTCAACCAAATGTTTCCCATGAATGAATACCCCTCAAGTCTAATTGCCATCAATAAATACTTCCTTATGTATGTAAACAATGTACCCTTTGAGGTTAACAGGCCATACCTTACACCTAGGTAGTCTTAGATAAGATTAACACATCAAAGGGTCCTCAGCTGTCCCTTTGATATGTTAGAATTCAGCTGGCTTGGACAGTTCAATTGAATTCCTAGTCAATCTGATAATGTAATACAATATCCTACATAAATTGGCCAACATATTACAACATTTGGCTTTCCAAGAAGATTCCTAGTGACCCCCCAGTGTCTTTTAGTGTCAATGGCTATCCAAGCGATTCCAAGTGATCACCTGTGTATTCTAGTGTCCTTGGCATTCCAAGAAGATTCCTAGTGTTAAATCTGACTTGGGGGTCTCAATCAAGACATTCAGATGAGATAGTAGATCCAGATATTAAGATAAGATAAGTAGGTGCTTTATTGTATACAAACACTGCAGTGGAGAGACACAACACAGACCGACTTCCGTCTCTACCAGGTGGAACAAAGCAGGAAGTGTCTCTGACTTAAAAACATCAAGTTTAACAATATATACTCTATGAATATGCATAAGCGCTAGGCGTGTTATAGGTGTGATTGTATAGTTTAGTCCAATCAATGTTTATATCTTCTTAGTAGCAAAGGAAACAGTTAAATGGGTGGTTACATCATGTGACTGCCAAAGAAAGAGATTCCAACAGTATCTGATCAGTTCAAACTGGTTTTGGTACGAAAGTGAGCCTTTGAGTCCTCATCAGTAGTCTGTGCCTTCACATATCCAGCAGTTTCGATTCTCAGGAATTAAAACAAAGAAGAAGAACATCTAGGAAAAGCAAACAAAGGTGCATTATCAATTCTTAAAGCGATCGTCTATATCTATCTATCTATCTATCTATCTATCTATCTATCTATCTATCTATCTATCTATCTATCTATCTATCTATCTATCTATCTATATATCTATCTATCTATCTATCTATCTATCTATCTATCTATCTATCTATCTATATATATATATATATATATTTATATTTATATTTTTTATATATATATATTTATAACTCAACATTATCAGACCCCTATAATTCTACTCACTAGTGACCCGCAGTGTCTCCTAGTGTACTTGGCTCCTCAAGAAGATTCCTAGTGACCCCCAGTGTCTCCTAGTGTCATTGGCTTTCCAAGAAGATTCCATGTGATCTCTTGTGTATTCTAGTGCCCTTGGCTTTCCAAGAAGATTCCTAGTGACCCCCAGTGTTTCCCAGTGTCCCTGGCTTTGCAAGAAGATTCCAAGTGATCCCAGTGTATCCTAGTGTACTTGGCTTCCTGAAAAGATCCTGATTGACCCCCAAAAGTTTCTAGTGTCTCTGGCTTTGCAAGAAGATTTAAAATGACCTCCACAGCTTCCTAATCTCCCTGGCTATCCATGAAGATTCCAAGTTACCCCCCAATAAGTGCTTCCTAGTGCCCCTGGCTTTCTGAGCAGATTGTGAATAACGTCCAGTGCTTCTTATGCCGTGTACACACGGTCGTTTTTTGCGATGGAAAAAAACGTTGTTTTTTAAAACGTCATTTAAATTGATCGTGTGTGGGCAAAACGTTGTTTTTTGTCTTCCAAAAAACGGGCAAAAAAAAATTCCAACATGCTTGAATTTTTTGTGTCGTTTTTCAAAACGTTGTTTTTTGTTTCACAAAAAGTCACCGTGTGTAGCAAAAACGTAGTTTAAAACGACGTTTTTCAACCCGCGCATGCCCAGAAGCTAGTTATGAAGCGAGCTTCAATGGAAAAGAGTGGTGAACGTAACCTCGCTTTTTGTGAAAAAAACGATGGTGTGTAGGCAACATCGTCTTTGAAAGTGACGTTTTAAAAACGTTGTTTTTTACTTCACAGAAAACGTCGTTTTTTTTTCATCACAAAAAATGATCGTGTGTACGCGGCATTAGGTTCCTACCCATCTTTTGACATAGCAGCTCACAGGATTAGTTTATCATTACACCTTATCTGTTTTACCGAGCGCAGTAATATATAGTTCTAACTATATAATCATCCTTTCAAAGATGCTTTATATGTGGATGCAGGGAGTCATGACTCTAGGTTTCATTGTAAAGGAATGGGTCAAAGAATGAGGCAGATAGATGTTTCATTAGAATATAGGCCAAACTGGGTTAATTCCCTCAGGCAGTGTTCCTAGCACCCAGTCCCCCAGTGATTCCTAGTGTCCCTGACTTTCCAAAAAGATTCCTAGTGACCCCCAGTGTATCTTAGTGTCCTTGGCTTTCTGAGAAGATTCCTAGTGATCCCCAGTGTTTTCTAGTGTCCTTGGCTTTACAAGAAGACTACAAGTGATCCCCAGTGTATCCTAGTGTTCATGGCTTTCTAAGAAGATTCCAAGCAACCCCACAGTGTATCCTAGTGTCCCTGACTTTCCAAAAAGATTCCTAGTGACCCCCAGTGTTTTCTGATCTCCTTGGCTATCCAAAAAGATTACAAGTGATCCTGAGTGTATCCTAGTGTCCATAGCTTTCAAAGAAGATTCCAAGTGACACCCAGTGTATTCTAGTGTCCTTGGCTTCCTGGGAAGATTCCTAGTGACCCCCAGTGTATCCTAGTGTGCTTGGCTTTGAAAAAAGATTTCAAGTGATACCCAGTGTATCCTAGTGTCCTTGGCTTTATGAGAAGCTTCTGATTGACCCCCAGCACTTTCTAGTGTCCCTGGCTTTGCAAGAAGTTTCCAATTGACTTTCAGTGCTTCCTAATTTTCCTGGATTTCCATGAAGATCCAAGTTACCCCCAGTGATTCCTAGTGCCCCTGGCTTTCTGAGTTGATTGTGAATAATATGCAGTGCTTCTTAGGTTCCTACCCACTGTGTGACATAGCAGCTCGCAGGATTAGTTCATCATTATAAGTTATCTTTTTTATTGAGCGCAGTAATGTTTAAGTTATAATTATATCATCATCCTTCATAAAATGCTTTAAATGTGGATGCAGTGAGTCAGGTACCCTTTACACTGTTGGTGTAACGCAAGCTACTTCTAATTTTGACTGTCCTATCATCCTGGAACACAAACCTTCCTCTCTGTGCTGTATGTTTTCTGCTGCACCATTGGCTTGGTTATATCTTCTTAGTCCTCTCCATTAAATTATCAGAAATTTGTGCTTAAAGTAGAACTATAGGCAATGCTTTTTTTTTTCCATTTTGGAGTAAGGGAGGGTTGTTATTTTTTTACCATCCCTGTCCCGTTGCATCGTTTTCCCTTCACTTCCTGCCCCATAGCCAAACAGGAAGTGAGAGGAAATCTATGCCCCCAGCTGTCAATCACACCCAGTGACGCGCTGAGGGGCGGGGCCGAGTTATACAGTGAGCGTCTTTGGCCGCTCGCTGTATCACGGGAGCGCGCCCGTAAGGACTCATGTGAGCGCTCTCACATGAATGTGATGAGTTCTTGCGGGGAGGACCAGAGACAGCCGCCGAGGGACCCCAGAAGACGTGGATCGGGGGCCACTCTGTGCAAAACGAACTGCACAGTGGAGGTGAGTATAACATGTTTGTTATTTTAAAGAAATGTTTTTTTTTTCCTTTATTGACCCTTTAAGTCTGTTTTTCCCTTTTGTTGTAGTGTTACAGCGTAGAATCCCTTTACTAACATGATTGTATATGGAATTACAGGGTGGTATTGCGCCTGTTTTATCTGACTGTTTATAATAATGAGGCTTGACATTGCCGGATTATGCCTTTGTTTAATATTTAAACAGATACATGGCCCTGTCAGCGTAACTTTTGAGGAAGGTATAAAAAGATCATTAGGAAAGTCTCTTTCTCTTTTAACGGAGGCGAAAAAAAAGTCATGATGACAAACCGTTATTTGATTTAATATCATTTAATTTGGCGCTCACGAGCTGACTTTATTTGAATAAAGCCACGGCTCTCTGAGTCTGATTATCGGAATAATGCCTCCGTAAAAAGAATGAAAGAAAAGCAGACCGGTTGGCGAGGCCATATATTTTCTGTGATATATAATATCTTCCTGAAGAGGATCTTAAAATTGTCGGCTTCAATGTCCTTGAGGTAGATGAGATCTGCAGGCCTGGGTGGCGTGCACGCAGATTGGGAGAGGAGAGAGGCCGCCCTATCTACGGAGACAGCGTTCTCCGGCCACATCTGCGCTGTCAGGATATGGACTTTCCGTAGATGGCTGACCAAGATAGTGACCGCGGGGAGGACGATGCCGCTGCTGAGAGCAGAGAATTGGGAGATGAAATCTCAGCAGAGAGAGCTTCAAAAATAAGAAGAAACATTAGATCTGAGAGAAAAAGATAAAATACAACAGAGAAGCTTTGCTGCAAGAAGGATACAAATCCACACTGTGTGTAGGCTCAGAGTGGGCACAAGGTGGAGGCTTAAGAATGAACCCATGTAATACGGGGGCTTGAGTCTAGGCAATGTGAAGGTTGAGGACTGAATCCACACCAAGTGAAAGCTGAGAGAGAATTTGTATTAATTTAAAGGCACTTTTACTAAAAAAAGCTCTGAAAAAAAGCTCTTTCTCTAAAGAAGATAGTAAATACTAACCTGTAGCACTGCCAATGCTGCTGAATACTGGCCTGATGAAGAAAAATCCCCCTCCCACCAGCATACAGGTTTACAGTGGAATCTCGGAATATGAGCATAATCCGTTCCAGGAGAATGCTCGTAATCCGAAGTACTCGCATATCAAAGCGAGTTTCCCCATTGAAGTCAATGGAAACGAAAATAATTAGTTCCGCATTGACTTCAATGGCATGCAATACCGCATGTGGCCAGAGGTGGGGGGGAGCTGGAGAGCCTTGGAAACAGCTGGAAAGGCACGAGGACAGGAATGGAGAAATTCCAAGTCTTTCCAAGCATTTCCGAACGTCTCCGAAGTACGCTGATCGACTACGATCGGCTCAGCTCAGCTCAGACCCCCCCCACCTCAGGCCAAACGTGATACTGCACACCGCTTTGCCCTGAATCCTGCTCTTTTTGTGAGACAACACTCGCAAACCGAGTTAGGATTTTTCTAAATACAGTGCTCGTATTGCGAAATGCTTGTTAACAGTGTTACTCGCAATCCGAGGTTCCACTGTATCTATCTATTTGCACTCTGTGAGAGCAGTTTCTGCAGAGCTTAGTAAATGAGGAAAAGCTCTGCCAGATTCCATCATCCAATCCTATGCAAGCACGTGATTGGGTATTGCACATGCACGTGATTGGTTAGTCTTTGCAAAGTGAAGCTTTACCTCATTTACTAAGCTCTGAAGCAACTGCCCTTGCAGAGTGCAATTACACCTTGCAAAGTGCACAGTCTGTTTGCCTTTAGTAAATCAACCCCATTATTTAGCATGCCACACTTAGCGCAAAAACATACACTATATTGTCAAAAGTATTGGGACGCCTTCCTTTACACGCACATGAACTTTAACCTCCATCAGCGGTAATCCCACGTCTGGCTCGGGGTGGAAATCCAGTACCATAAGCGGTATCCCTGAGCCAGACTCGGGATTGCATTGCAGTATCCAGGCGGAGTTTACTTACCTTGTCCCTGGATCCTGCGATGTCTCCCCGCTGTGTGATCGAGCTGTCTCTTCGCTCGATTCACACAGTGCCCCGAGTGCCGCCGAGCTCCGTTCCCTAAAACGTTACGACGCACGGGGGGCAGAGATCAGCGCCAAATTCAAAGAAAAATAAAAACACAATACACATAGGGCCAGATTCAGGTAGTGTTACTCTGGAGTATCAGTGATTCGCCAGCCTAACTCTCACTTTGAGCCGGCGTTTCTGTTTTCTGTAAGTAGAAAACAAGAAACGCCGGGTTGGAGTTCCTAATACGAGCGGCGTAATTGTATTTCGCCGTCGTATCGGAACTGCAATTTTAAAAATGGTGCTCGGGGCGTTCCCGCTGATTAACGCCGAGAATATGTTAATCAGCGAGAGACGGAAATTCACGATCGTACGCGGGCCCGACGCAGTGACTTTCCGACGTTTCCGTAAGCGATACGCAGCGTAAAGAAAAACATGCCCCCTAGGTGGAGTATCCTATGTTAAGTATGGCCGTCGTCATCGCGTCGAATTTAAAAATGTTTGCGTCGTTTGCGTAAAACGTCCGTGAATGGGGATTGACGTCATTGACGTTCACTGACAGAATTTGGAGCATGCGCACTGACAGTCGACGCATGCGCAGTACGTTCGCCGCGGGATCGCGCCTAGTTTAAATAATACACGCCCCCTACCCGCCCAATTTGAATTCCGCCGGCTCATTTTCGCTACGCCGCCGCAACTTTAGGAGCAAGTGCTATGTGAATAACAGTACTTGCTCCGAAAGTTTCGGTGGAGTAACGTAAATCGCTGTCCTACCTGAATCTGGCCCATACAGTATACTGTATGAAATAAATACACACCCCCCTTGTCCCTAGTGGTCTGCCCAGTGCCCTACATGCACTTTTATATAATAAAAACTGTTCTTTCTGCCTGGAAACTGTAGATTGTCCATAGCAACCAAAAAGTGTCCCTTTACATCAAAAGTGGTTTTAGAGCTGCTAGAAAACAGCGATAATAAATTAGAATCACTTGCAGAATTGAGCGATAGCGATTTGTGGGGAAATTCATCATCAAACACTGAAAGTAACGACAGCAATTTCCAATGTTTTTGATTCGATTACATTATTGATTAATTTTCATTATAATTATATTATTATTTGTTATAATTATTTATAGTTATTTATTATAATTAAGGATTTTGTGTTTTAAACTTTATCATACCCGGGATGTCTACTAGACTCTTGTTTGGACAGATTACAGGTCTACTATAATTGTACCGCTATCAGCATCAAAAAGCTGACATAACCATACCGCCAGGGAGGTTAATGGTATCCCAGTCTTAGTCCGTAGGGTTCAATATTGAGTTGGCTCCGCCCTTTGCCGCTATAACAGCTTCAACTCTTCTGAGAAGACTGTCCACAGGGTTTAGTGTGTCTATGGGAATGTTTGATCATTCTTCCACAAGCACTTTTAAAGCTGTTTTAGCAGCAAAGGGCGGGGCCAACTCAATATTGAACCCTACGGACTAAGACTGGAATGTCATTAAAGTTAATGTGCGTGTAAGGGCCGGCGTCTCCATACTTTTGACAATATAGTGTATCTGATAACAGGTCCTCTTTAATGACCAGACATTAAACTTTGCAGCTTGGCCAAGCAATCTCTGCAATCTTCCCCTTCCCCTTTATGTCTTATATAACAGATTTTGCTAGACATCTATTCCGAGGATACTGACTCACCAGCTCTGTACCATCTCACTAATATCTCAAGGTGTTGTCTCCGAGAACTGATGTCTGTTCATAAATTGACCCGGCTGAATCACGGCTGGAAATAGTAACAGACAGGCACAAAATATTAGACAGAAGATTGTGGTCAGTATCAAAGACGAAGCTATGAAAACACACAGTAGGCATCCAAATGACCCCACGCTATAGAGCAGCCGGCAATCTGCTGCAATTAAATACAAAGCTGCCCACGTACAGTATGTTTCAATACCAGTTGAACTTTTTATCTGATTGCAACATTGATCATATACAGTATAATTGTAATAAACCAATCAGGGGCATAGATAATGGGGAGGATGGGGTAGGGGGCCCAAACCACCTGTAATGCCCAGCCTGTTGGGCAAACAAATCTAATTAAAGTCCAACTTCAAACAACTAAAAAACGATGCAGTAGGGCTGTGTCCACACTGCAAGAGTAATTTGCTCATTTAGATCTGGGGAACAATGAAAGATTTACTTACCCGATCCTATGGTTCTCTCTACTGCTAGACGGGTCCCTGCAGCGTCCTCTCCCCCATGCTCCAGGGGTATAGGGTCTTGACGTCTTTAAGACCAAAAAAGGGTCCATAGCCCTTTATTGGATGTGCTCCAGGGGTCTAGGGTCTTGACGTCTTTAAGACCAAAGAAGGGTCCATAGCCCTATTTTGAATGTGCTCCAGGGGTCTAGGGTCTTGACGTCTTCAAGACCAAAGAAGGGTCCATAGCCCTATTTTGAATGTGCTCCAGGGGTCTAGGGTCTTGACGTCTTCAAGACCAAAGAAGGGTCCGTAGCCCTTTATTGGATATGATGTCACTGAGTAACATTGGGGGAGGGGGCATCGAGAGCAAGTAGGCGGGGGTCTCAGGGAATCCTTAGTGCAGCCCTCAAAATTTCCACTTGCCTGCTCCCTGGTCTTCCCTTAGTGCCCTGTCCCTCTGGTCTGCCCCAGTGCCCTGGCCTTTTGGTCTTCCCCAGTGTCATGTCCCTTTGGTCTGTCCCCAGTGCCATGTCCCTCTGGTCTTTCCCCAGTGCCATGTCCCTCTGGTCTGTCCCCAGTGCCATGTCCCTCTGGTCTGCCCCAGTGTCATGTCCCTCTGGTCTGCCCCAGTGCCCTGTCCCTCTAGTCTGCCCCAGTGCCATGTCCCTGTGGTCTGCCCCAGTGCCATGTCCCTGTGGTCTGCCCCAGTGCCCTGTCCCTCTGGTCTGCCCCAGTGCCCTGTCCCTCTGGTCTGCCCCAGTGCCCTGTCCCTCTGGTCTGCCCCAGTGCCCTGTCCCTCTGGTCTGCCTCAGTACCCTGTCCCATTTTGTTAAAGTTGTTGTTGGTAATATTTATTTGTGTAACTTGATTCTGCATAAAACATTTAACAATGTCATTCCATGAGATAATCTATGAGGGCGTGTTTGGGGGCGGGATTAGGGGCGGGCAGTGTATGGGTTCGGTGGGGCAACTGGTGGCGAGTAACTCTTGAGGCCTGTCTAGTAGCTCAAGGCTTGAAATTCTGAGCCCTGCCTTAGTGTGATGGTCAGTGAGAACAACGCAAAAGCAAAACGCTATGTGTGGCGGAAAACTAACACTGCACATCACCCTGAACACACCATCCCCGCCGTGAAACATGGTGGTGACAGCATCATGTGGTGGGGATGCTTTTCTTCAGCAGGGATAGGGAAGCTGGTCAAAGTTGATGGGAAGATTAACCACTTAAGACCCAGGCCTTTAGGCAGGTAAAGGACCTGGCCAGTTTTTGCGATTCGGCACTGCGTCGCTTTAACTGGCAATTACGTGGTCGCGGGACGTGGCTCCCAAACGAAATTGGCGTCCTTTTTTTCCACAAATAGAGCTTTCTTTTGGTGATATTTGATCACCTCTGCGGTTTTTATTTGTTGCGCTATAAACAAAAATAGAGCGACAATTTTGAAAAAAATTCAATATTTTTTACTTTTTGCTATAATAAATATCCCCCAAAAACATATAAAAAAAATGTTTTTACCCTCAGTTTAGGCTGATACGTATTCTTCTTCATATTATTGGTAAAAAAAAATCGCAATAAGCGTTTATCGATTGGTTTGCGCAAAATTTATAGCGTTTACAAAATAGGGGATAGTTTTATTGCATTTTTATAAAAAAAACATTTTTTACTACTAATGGTGGCGATCAACGATTTTTTTCGTGACTGCGACATTATGGAGGACACATCGGACAATTTTGACACATTTTTGGGACCATTGTCATTTTCACAGCAAACAATGCATTAAAAATGCATTGTTTACTGTGAAAATGACAATTGCAGTTTGTCAGTTAACCACAAGGGGGCGCTGAAGGGGTTAAGTGTGGCCCCCTCTGTGTTTCTAACTGTAGGGGGTGTGGCTGTAGGTGTGATGTCATTGATTGTGGTTCCCTATATTAGGGAACACACGATCGATGATGGCGCCACAGTGAAGAACGGGGAAGCTGTGTTTACACACAGCTCTTCCCGTTCTTCAGTTCCGGGGACCGATCGCGGGACTTTAGCGGCGATCAGGTCGCGGGCGCGCGCGCGCGACCCACGGCTGGGCACTTAAAGAGGACGTACCTGTACGTGCTTGTGCCCAGCCGTGCCATTCTGCCCGATGTATATGTGCAGGAGGCGGTCCTTAAGTGGTTAATGAAGCCAAATACAGGACAATCTTAAAAGAAAACCTGTTAGAGCCGCAAAAGACGTGAGACTAGGGCGGAGGTTCACCTTCCAGAAAGACAACGACCCCAAAGTACAGCCAGAGCTACAATGGAATGGTTTAGATCAGTGTTTTTCAACTCCAGTCCTCCAGGCACACCAGCAGGTCAAGTTTTCAGGATTTCCCTCAGATGAATTGGCTGTGGTGATTACTAAGGCAGTGAAATTGATCAAATCACCTGTGCAAAATAATGGAAAGCCTGAAAACATGACCTGTTGGGGCGCCTTGAGGACTGGAGTTGAAAAAAAACTGGTTTAGATCAAAGCCTATCCATGTGTTAGAATGGCCCAGTCACAGTCCAGACCTAAATCACATTGAGACTCTGTGGCAAGACATGAAAATTGCTGTTCACAGACGCTCTCCATCCAATCTGACAGAGCCTGAGATATTTTACAAAGAAGAATGGGCAGAAATGTCCTCTCTAGATGTGCAAAGCTGGTAGAGACACCCCCAAAAAGACTTGCAGCTGTAATTGTAGAAAATTGTGGTTCCACAAAGTACTGGGGCTGAATACAAATGCATTTTCATTTCCATGGATATTATTGTCGCTGAAAGATTATTAGAATGGAATAGTGTGACATGTATTTTGTTACTTTGCTGCATTTAGCTTTTTAAAACAGATATAGCCCATAAGCCATATTTATATTAGCTTACGTTATTTTAACTCAGAACAATGCTGAGCAACAAACATAAAGAAAAGCAATTGCTACCAAGAACAACACACTGCAGCTGTGCACAAGACAGAACATAGCAATTTACTCATTTAAAAAATAAACAAATGTAACTGATTCTTGCTCATGCCTGGAATAATTAACAATTAATAAATAAGCAAAACACTGTGATTGGTGGTGGTGGCGGATGCTTGTGTCGTCTGGTTCCTCACTCTGTTCATCTTCTTTTAATGGTAGACATTCATTCTAGGCACACAGTCATCGCTCCGGCACATCTGTGATGTCATCAGACAACAAATACAAATTACACTCAGATAAGATCAGTGTCTGAGGAAGGATGACTGCTAGTCTTTGCTTGACCTCCCGCAATCCGCCTCGTACTTGTGTCCTGCTCTGTTGTCTTGGTAATGGCTTGGTTTGTTCTATTCGTTTCTGCTGGGGCTGCTATTCTGCCTGTACAATAAATATAACATAACTGACCTCGACCTGCTGTCCTGACCCTCACCCTGTGTTCTGTCTATTCATATCTTCCCCGGTCCTGACCCTCACCTTGAATTCTGACTATACCTGTCTGCCTTCTGTCCTGACCCTCACCTTGAATTCTGACTATACCTGTCTGCCTGCTGTCCTGACCCTCACCTTGAATTCTGACTATACCTGTCTGCCTTCTGTCCTGACCCTCACCTTGAATTCTGACTATACCTGTCTGCCTGCTGTCCTGACCCTCACCTTGAATTCTGACTATACCTGTCTGCCTGCTGTCCTGACCCTCACCTTGAATTCCGACTATACCTGTCTGCCTGCTGTCCTGACCCTCACCTTGAATTCTGACTATACCTGTCTGCCTGCTGTCCTGACCCTCATCCTGTGTTCTGTCTATTAATATCTTCCCCTGTCCTGACCCTCACCTTGAATTCTGACTATACCTGTCTGCCTGCTGTCCTGACCCTCACCCTGTGTTCTGTCTATTCATATCTTCCCCGGTCCTGACCCTCACCTTGAATTCTGACTATACCTGTCTGCCTTCTGTCCTGACCCTCACCTTGAATTCTGACTATACCTGTCTGCCTGCTGTCCTGACCCTCACCTTGAATTCTGACTATACCTGTCTGCCTTCTGTCCTGACCCTCACCTTGAATTCTGACTATACCTGTCTGCCTGCTGTCCTGACCCTCACCTTGAATTCTGACTATACCTGTCTGCCTGCTGTCCTGACCCTCACCTTGAATTCCGACTATACCTGTCTGCCTGCTGTCCTGACCCTCACCTTGAATTCTGACTATACCTGTCTGCCTGCTGTCCTGACCCTCATCCTGTGTTCTGTCTATTAATATCTTCCCCTGTCCTGACCCTCACCTTGAATTCTGACTATACCTGTCTGCCTGCTGTCCTGACCCTCATCCTGTGTTCTGTCTATTAATATCTTCCCTGGTCCTGACCCTCACCTTGAATTCTGACTATACCTGTCTGCTTGCTGTTCTGACCCTCACCTTGGATTCTGACTCTACCTGTCAGCCTGCTGTCCTGACCCTCACCTTGGATTCTGACTAGGGTTGTCCCGATACCACTTTTTTAGGGCCGAGTACAAGTACCGATACTTTTTTTCATGTACTTGCCGATACCGAATACCGATACTTTTTTTAAATGTCATGTGACAGTTTTCAAACCACAATACAGACTAAGGATATTTTCTTCAGAATTATGAAGAACTCTAACTCAAGACATTATAAAAGAATAAAAATGAGTAAAAATGAATAAAAATGTTTTATTTTCTTGTCACGCAGTAGTAAAAAATTCAAAGTATTTTCACAGAACATGTTGATAAATACAAAAAAAGTATTCTATTTAGGTATCGGGAGCATTTGCGCGAGTACAAGTACTCCCGCAAATACTCGGTATCGGTCCCGATACCGATACTAGTATCGGTATCTGGACAACCCTAATTCTGACTATACCTGTCTGCCTGCTGTCCTGACCCTCATCCTGTGTTCTGTCTATTCATATCTTCCCCAGTCCTGACCCTCACCTTGAATTCTGACTATACCTGCCTGCTGTCCTGACCCTCACCTTGAATTCTGACTATACCTGTCTGCCTGCTGTCCTGACCCTCATCCTGTGTTCTGTCTATTCATATCTTCCCCGGTCCTGACCCTCACCTTGATTTCTGACTATACCTGCCTGCTGTCCTGACCCTCACCTTGAATTCTGACTATACCTGTCTGCCTGCTGTCCTGACCCTCACCCTGTGTTCTGTCTATTCATATCTTCCCCCCGGTCCTGACCCTCACCTTGATTTCTGACTATACATGTCTGCCTGCTGTCCTGACCCTCATACTGTGTTCTATCTATTCATATCTTCCCCGGTCCTGACCCTCACCTTAAATTCTGACTATACCTGTCTGCCTGCTGTCCTGACCCTCACCTTGAATTCTGACTATACCTGTCTGCCTGCTGTCCTGACCCTCACCTTGGATTCTGACTATACCTGTCTGCCTGCTGTCCTGACCCTCACCTTGGATTCTGACTATACCTGTCTGCCTGCTGTCCTGACCCTCACCTTGGATTCTGACTATACCTGTCTGCCTGCTGTCCTGACCCTCACCTTGGATTCTGACTATACCTGTCTGCCTGCTGTCCTGATACTCACCTTGAATTCTGCCTATACCTTTGTCTTCCACCATTCCGAATCTTTACCCTACCTCCCCACTATCTCTCTCTGCTATTGGTTGAATGAAATTATATTTATAAAATCTGAGGTTGGTCAGGATGCAGATCTGCTCCTTTTGGTGTCTTGCAACCTTACTGGGCAGACATTTCTGCTCTGACAGGCAGAGAACAGCAAGTGATTACCAGCACGTCCATACTGCTTTAATGGGAGAGTAGAGAACGTTTGCAAGTGCCCAGCCCTCACGGCTCTATTTTAAGATAAACTGCATTGATTTTATGACTTTAGAACAATAGTAGTTTTTTTCTGATTGAACGAGGAGTTAAAGACGGGTGAGCCCCCCAAAAAACATAACAGACCCTTCGGATCTGGTATGAATTTTAAGAGGAACCCCCACACCAAAATGTAAAAAAAAAACAGACCCTTATCTGAGCATGCAGCCCGGAAGGTCAGGAAAAGAGGGGGGGGGGCGAGTGAGCCCCCCCTCCTGGACCACACCAGGCCACATGCCCTCAACATGGGGTGGTAGGTGCTTTGGGGCAGGAAGGCTCTGAACCCCCCCACCCCAAAGCACCTTGTCCCCATATTAATGGGGGAAAAGGACCTCTTCCCGACGACCCTGGGTGGTGGTTGTGGGTGGGGCCCTGCGGGGGGCTTATCAGAATTTGGAAGTCCTCCCCCATGTGAATGAGTAAGGGGTTCATTGTACCCTTACCAAGTCACCAAAAAAAGGGTAAAAAAATTAACAAAAACAGTACACAGGTTTTTGACAAAGTCCTTTATTTAAGATAGCTCCAACGTGTCTTCTTTCTCCGGTGGTCTTCTCCCTCCTCCTGTTCTTTTCCTTTCCGCTGCCGATTAGGGATGAGCCGAACATAGCCGCGTTCGGTTCGCACCAGATCCGTCGAACAAACCGACCGTTCGAGCGAACATTTAGAATCCCATTGAAGTCTATGGGACTCGAACGTTCGAATTCAAAAGTGCTAATTTTAAAGCCTAATATGCAAGTTATTGTTGAAAAACGTCTTGCCCCAGGGAACATGTATCAATGGAGCAGGACTCCTGAAAAAAATTACCGTTTTTAAAACTTTTTTCCATTGATACATGTTCCCTCGGGCAAGACCCGGGTTATCAGAGACGTTTTCACAGGCAAACTATAGACACCCAGCAGGTACAATATTTAAAGAAATTTTTCATTTTTATTTTTTTATTTAACCACTTGCGGCCCGCGCTATAGCTGAATGACAGAGCTTATCCCTACTGTCGATGTCTTTTTCCTTCTCCGGTTCATCTCCCTCCACTGTCGATGTCTTCTTCCGCCAGTTCTTCTCCCTCCTCCGGTTCTTCTTTCTCTGCTGCCGATGTGTTCTTCCTCTGGTTCTTCTGCTAGATCTTCTCCCAACACTAGCTCCCGCAGTTGTGCCAGCTCTGCTCTCTGCTGGTTCTTTTATAGACATGGGGTGTGGCCATCCGATGACGTCATGCCAAGACCCTGCCTACTTATGACGTCACCGTCCGGGAAATGATGAGGGAAGAACCGTCAGAGGAAGAAGACAGTGGAGAGATAAGAACTGGAGGAAGAACCAGCGTAAGAAGACATCAGTGCAGCTAGAAGAATCCGAGGAACCAGAGGAACACCTTCCACCCAGGGTTGTCAGGAGGAGGCCCTTGTCCCCTCAACATAGGGACAAGGTGTTTTGGGGTGGGGGGGCTCTGTCCCCCTTTGAACCAAAGCTCCCACCACACCATTTTGAGAACATATGGCCTGGTATAGTCCAGGAGGGGCTTGCTCTTCACACCCCTTTCTGGACCTGCGGGCTGCATGCTTGGCTAAGGGTCCGGTATGGATCTTGGGAGGGACACTGTTTTTTTTTTTATTATTTTGACATGGGTGTCCCTTTTAAAATCGGGCCTGGTATTGTCTTGGGGGGAACCCCACGCAATTTTTATTTTATTTTGGCTTCGGGGTCCCCTCCTCAAGATTCATACCAGAATCAAAGGTCTTGGTTTTGTCGGATCAAAGTCAGATCCTGTTCATTGAAGGTGCATGGAAGTCGGACATGAAGTCCTAGGGCAAAGTCGGAGCGGAGGTTGTCCGACTTCCATGTCGGAGCAGTGTGAACCCAGCCTCAGATGTAAGCTATTTACTTTAAATGTAGTCCACAGCCGAGGGATAAAAGAAGGCCGATGCCTAGTTGGGTCATCTCGGCAGATATGCCACGTCTCAAAGCGTTAATGCAAACACAGACCAGCTGTAACACAGCTCATTGTCTCAGGCATGGCATTGATGTGTGAAAGACAGCGAACACTTGACTAAATCTGCCTAACTTCTTCAAGGCTGCCATAGTGATGCGCTGTCACATGCGACTCAGTCATTATTCCGCAGCTGATGTATTCTGGGTTGGTGGCGTGCAAATGAGCACGCCGAATTGCATCCAATTTACTGCAGCGGGGTAATATCTTGCGTTATTGTGGGATGATAACCGAAATTTCGGATCGCGTTAGTAAGCAGAAGCGAGCGGCTCCCCCCCCCCCAAGACATCCCTTCCTGGGCCCAATCCATCGTCGTATACGACTCTCTGGGGAGAGATACCCGCTCTGTCCCAATCATTTCCACTCAGTATCTCATCTGTTCCGTTCCGGGTCCCTTTGATGGATCTTGATAAGCGGTGCCAGTTCTCATAGCGCTCGCTTATTTGTATCTAGCCACATTGCGTCCCAAAAAAAAAAGAAGCAGAATGAAATGACTGGTGTGAAGCAGTTACAGAAAAAGTGATGTCTCTTTTCCTGGGATAATCACAGCTGTCATTTAACTGCTGTTAATGATACACTGACAAATTCGCATAATGACTTGTTCACTTCCAGATCATTCATAACAACAGGGAGACCCAAAGGACGATCGGAGCCGGCGAGCAGGAGAGAAAATTAGCACACAGTCTGGAGAAAAAAAAGCCAAAGCGGGGGAAGAAGGAACGTCTCTAATTAGAGGGAAGAGAGGGCTCCAGGCCACTTTTAGAGGACTCACATTAAAATCTCCTCCAAACGTAATTGTCAGATAACATGCACACATTACATCTTATTTTTTTAAGTGGATGTCCAGGCAATGACCATCATGTTATTTTTTTAATCAAGTTCCTTTAGCAAGAAACTTTTATTGCTCCCTGTGGCATCATCACCAGGCTTGTAAAATTGTTGTGGGGCAGCTGCTGGGAGATCAGTTCCCCCAGAAGCTGGAGCAGGACAAGGGGGCAGAAGGGACATGTGCCCTTTTGGCAATTCTATTATGGGGTGGGGCAAAGAATCTTCCCCCGCCTACTTCAGATCTTCCAACTGTAACCTTTCCAGATCAGCATTCCTGCTTACATCAGAGGACGAGAGAGGCAGCAGTAATCAGAGAGAGCAGAGCTGATACCATGCTTGGCCAGTGTGGGATGTCCTCCTCCTCCACCCTGGGTTTGGTGACTCCTATTTATGTACAGCTCCAAATGTGTCCTCTCACTCCATTCATCTTTTCCAGCTGCGGAAGAAGAGAAAGCTGCCCACACTCCTCCCGGCCAGGGGTCTCTTACTGGAGAGGGGTGGGTAGGGGTCCTCTATTCAGGTTCCTTCTAATCACCTTCTGCACTCCTCCTAGATGAGGGTCTTCTTCTACTGGAGAAGGGGAGTTCCTGTATTCCTGGATGGGGGGTCTCCCTGTATTTCTCTGTATTCCTGAATGGATTGGTAAGGGTTCATTCTTATCACCCGACACACTCTTCCTATTTGGGGGGTTCCTTCTATTGTTGGGGAGCAGTATTCTTGGATAGGATGGAGGGGTTCCCCTCTGACCACCTCTATGTACTCCTCCTGTTCATGGGTCTCTGTCACGTACCTGGTTGGAGGCCGAAATGCCGAGAGGGCTCCCCTTGCGGCTAAGTGCAGTACACCCCTGGGGTTGGGTACAGAGGGTGTAGTGCCCAGAGAAGCACAGGTTGCCAAAAGGATCCAGAAGAGAGAGCTGGTGAGTGTCTGAAGAATGCTGGAGAATACAGTAAACACCGCTGGGCTGCAGTCTCTAGAAGTCCTTGGTAATACTTGGCAAGGTGTGCACAAGGAGCAACAGTGGAAGCCGGCTGGGGATCAAACACTGTGGATCCAGGCAGGAGATGCAGGTTTGCAGGAATGGAGACAAGCTAAGATCTGGTGTTGGAAAACAGGCAGGAACAGATAACTGAAGCGAAGTCCGTGAAACAAGCCGTGATCAGGTGCTGGAGAAGGTAACAAGTCAGTAAAGCAAGCCAGGGGGTCAAACCAGGAGATCGGATCAGACAGGTCAGGAACAAGCCGGGTCACAACAGGAAATCCAAACAGTAATAATACAGAGACTCAGGAACTCAGGAAGGCTGACGACAATCCAGCAATTTGGATCAGACAGTGGCAGCCATTTATAGACCAGCAGGAGGATCTTCCTGTCACATGATGAGCCTATGGCTTCCATTTCTTCTACTGGCAAGATTGCCAGTACTTCTTCTATGGCCATTTCTTCTACTGGCAAGATTGCCAGTACTTCTACGGACATTTCCCTGACAGTGCCCCCCCCCCCCCAAGGGGCAGCCTCCGGATGCCACAACGGGCCGATGCTTCGGGATGTCTGCTGTGAAAGTCCCGTACTAGTCTAGGAGCATGCACATTGTTTCCAGGCTCCCAGGAACTGTCTTCGGGAGGGTATCCCCTCCATTTGATGAGATACTGGATCTGCCTACCTCTCCTCCGGCAATCCATAATGGCTTCAACCTCAAATTCAGTTTCCCCTTCTACCAGGACTGGAGGTGGAGGTGGCTCTTCTCTTCCAGGAAATGGACTGGGTACCACAGGCTTAAGCAGGGAGATGTGGAACACTGGATGGATCTTGTAAGTATTGGGTAGTGCCAGCTCAAAAGCCACTGGATTTATTTCTCTTTTAATTTCAAAGGGACCAATGAACTTGGGTCCAAGCTTCCGGGCTGGACATGAGAGCTTGAGGTTTACTGAAGAAAGCCAAACCTTGTCCCCAACCTTAAAGACAGGATTCCCTCTTCTTCTTTTATCATGAAACCTCTTATAGTCCTCTTGGGCTTTTCGCATGGCCTCCTGAAGTATCTTGTAGTTAGTTTGAATGAACCTTAACCGATCCTGGACAGCGGGGGCAGATGTTTCAGGTATAGTATTCGGAAGGAAGGAAGGGTGAAATCCATAGTTTGCCCAGAAAGGAGACTGATTGATGGCTGCATGCAAAGAATTGTTATATGCAAACTCAGCGCAGGGAAGAAGGGAGATCCAGTCATCCTAGTACAGAAGCACCGAAGATACTGTTCTAAGGTCTGGTTAGTCCTTTCTGTTTGACCATTGCTCTGGGGGTGGTACGCTGAGGAAAGACATACTTCAATTGATAGAGATTTGCAGAGATCTCTCCAGAACTTGGAGGTAAATTGTACCCCTCTGTCAGAGACAATACTATCTGGTAGTCCATGTAATCTGACGATCTCTTTAATGAACATGTCTGCTGTCTCCGAGGCAGACGGTGTGCCAATCATTGGGAGAAAATGTGCCATTTTGGAAAGGCGGTCTACCACCACCATGATGGTGGTGCATCCCCCAGAGGGAGGCAAGTCTACTATAAAATCCATGGATATTTCTTTCCAAGGTTGTTCAGGGATGGGTAGTGGCCTCAAAAGTCCCCATGGTTTGGCATTGGAACCCTTATTGCGCTGGCACGTGGTGCAGGAGTTAACATATTTTCTACAGTCCTGTCTTAGGCTGGCCCACCAAAAAGAGCGCTGAACAAGTTCAGTGGTTCTTCATATTCCAAAATGTCCGGCAAGTTTGTGATCATGTGACATCTTTAGGACTTGGAGTCTAACTGATTGGGGAACAAAAATCTTGTCCTGGTGCCATAAAAATCCATCTTGGCTTCTCAATGAGGACATTTCTGGGTCAGGGCACTGGGTTGAGGCTTGTTTAATCAAAGTCTTTAAGTCAGGTTGGATGAGTAAAAAATTTTGAGCGGAAAGGATCGTACTTGGCTCTGTTGTTTCAGGGGTGTTTGGAAACATTCGAGAGAGTGCATCCGCTTTCCCATTCTTGGAACCTGGGCGATATGTAAGATGAAAATTGAACCTGGAGAAAAATAAAGCCCATCGGGCTTGCCGGGGTCTTAAACGTTTGGCTGTCCTGAGGTACTCCAGGTTCTTATGGTCTGTAAAAATCATAATGGGATGAGCGGCACCCTCCAATAAGTACCTCCATTCTTCTAAGGCAGATTTTATGGCCAATAGTTCTCGATCCCCAACATCATAATTTCTCTCTGGTGGGCTCATCTTTCGGGAAAAGAAAGCAATGGGGTGAAGGAGAGCCTTGGGTCCTTGCCGTTGGGACAGGATTGCCCCTGTAGCTACTTCAGAGGCGTCTACTTCCAAAATGTAGGGCAGGGTTGGATCCGGGTGCTGTAGAATAGGTGCAGACGTGAACAGATTTTTTAATTGATCAAAGGCTGCCTGAGCTTCTAGGGACCACTGGAACCGGGTCGTCTGATGGGTCAATTGGGTGATGGGTGCTATGGTGGTGGAGAAACCCTTCACAAATTTCCTGTAAAAATTGGAGAACCCTATGAAGCGCTGGACACCCTTCTTGTCCGAGGGAGCTGGCCAGTTAAGTATTGCTTCCACCTTCTTTGGGTCCATTGCAATTCCTTCTGTGGAGATGATAAGACCCAGAAATTGAATAGATGTCTTTTCAAAATCACATTTGTCTGCTTTGACATATAGGCCATGTTTTCTCAGGGTTAGGAGTACTTTCTTTACGTGGGTTCGGTGAAGTTCCAAAGAGGCAGAAAAGATAAGGATATCATCAAGGTATACAATTACAAAGTAGTCAAGGAATTCCCGGAAGATATCGTTCACTAGATGCTGGAACGTGGCTGGCGCATTGCATAATCCGAACGGCATCACAAGGTATTCGAAGTGGCCGAACCTCGTCCGGAATGCTGTCTTCCACTCGTCTCCCTGGCGGATGCGGACAAGATTGTAGGCACCCCTTAGATCTAATTTAGTGAAGATACGGGCGGTTCGGAACCTTTGAAAGAGTTCAGGAACAAGAGGGAGAGGGTATCGATTTTTTACGGTAATTTTATTGATGTCTCTGTAGTCTACACATGGCCGTAATGTGCCGTCCTTCTTCTCCACAAAGAAAATACCTGCTCCAGCAGGAGAAGAAGAGCGTCGGATAAACCCCTTTTCAAGACTCTCATCAATATATAAACGTAAGGCTTCCAGCTCGTTCTCAGATAGAGGAAAGATTCGTCCGAATGGGATCTCAGCCCCTGGAAGCAGTTCAATCGGACAATCATAAGGTCAGTGAGGTGGGAGGACATCGGCCTTTTTCTTGTCAAAAACGTCTATGAACTCATGATAAGCGGATGGGACAAGCAGGAGGTTATCAGGGGAAGGTTGCACGGCCAGACAGCTAGCAGGCTTACTGGAACTGGGAGGAAAACAATGTTGCAAGCAATAGTCTGAAGAAAAAGAGATTTCCTTCTTGGCCCAGTTGATTTGTGGGTTATGTGCCTGTAGCCACGGAATTCCCAAGATGATGGGAAACATAGGAGAACATAAAATGTCAAAACGGATAAATTCTTGGTGGCCGGTATCAGTAGTAGTGAAGATGGGTATGGTTTCACGGGAGACAAGTCCAGAACTGGGCAAGGAACCATCGGCCAATAGAACTTCCAGTCTTTGTTTTTTCTCATAAAGGGGCACACCAAGTTTCATGGCCAGAGATAAGTCCATAAAGCAACTACATGCCCCGGAGTCGATAATTGCTGATAGTCGAACCTCCCTTCCTGCCACTTGAAAGGAGATGGAAAGAGCGAGGTAAGAATGGGAGGATACAGAGACTTGCAGATAAGTGGAACTTGGTGGGTAGGCCTTACTGGGTCTTATGGGGCAGCTGCGTAAAAAATGTCCAGCCCCTCCGCAGTACAGGCAGAGATAGGCCCGCCGACGGCGTTGTCTCTCATCAAAGGTAAGGGGAGAACGGACCAGGCCAGCTTGCTTTGAATCTCTTTTGAGACCTGCAGAACAGGCAGGCGTGGGTTCAACAGTAGGTGGAGACCTGGGTGGCCTCTTGGTAGGCTGGAAGGTTTGAGCGCGTTCTGACCGCCGCTCCCGCAGGCGCCTGTCAAGCAGAATGGCTAGGTGGACAAGTTCATCAAGAGTGCCTGGAACAGCAACTCGGGCTAGTTCATCTTTAAGGGTCTCAGATAGTCCCTGGCGATATTGAAACCTGAGTGCTGCTTCATTCCAGCTAGTATCAGTGGACCATCTGCGGAATTCCGCTTTATAGTCCTCCACTGGGCGTTCTGCTTGCCGTAAGGCGACTAAGGCAGATTCAGCGGAGGCCATACGCTGGGGGTCATCAAACAAAAGAGTCATAGCCTCAAAAAAAGTGTCCATAGTGTTCAAGGCCGGGCTCTTTTGTTCTAGTAGGTTATGAGCCCAAGCTTGGGGTTCCTCGGATAGTAGGGAAATTATGAATCCTACTTTCACAAACTCTGAGGAAAAAGTTAATGGCTGGATTGTACTGTCACGTACCTGGTTGGAGGCCGAAATGCCGAGAGGGCTCCCCTTGCGGCTAAGTGCAGTACACCCCTGGGGTTGGGTACAGAGGGTGTAGTGCCCAGAGAAGCACAGGTTGCCAAAAGGATCCAGAAGAGAGAGCTGGTGAGTGTCTGAAGAATGCTGGAGAATACAGTAAACACCGCTGGGCTGCAGTCTCTAGAAGTCCTTGGTAATACTTGGCAAGGTGTGCACAAGGAGCAACAGTGGAAGCCGGCTGGGGATCAAACACTGTGGATCCAGGCAGGAGATGCAGGTTTGCAGGAATGGAGACAAGCTAAGATCTGGTGTTGGAAAACAGGCAGGAACAGATAACTGAAGCGAAGTCCGTGAAACAAGCCGTGATCAGGTGCTGGAGAAGGTAACAAGTCAGTAAAGCAAGCCAGGGGGTCAAACCAGGAGATCGGATCAGACAGGTCAGGAACAAGCCGGGTCACAACAGGAAATCCAAACAGTAATAATACAGAGACTCAGGAACTCAGGAAGGCTGACGACAATCCAGCAATTTGGATCAGACAGTGGCAGCCATTTATAGACCAGCAGGAGGATCTTCCTGTCACATGATGAGCCTATGGCTTCCATTTCTTCTACTGGCAAGATTGCCAGTACTTCTTCTATGGCCATTTCTTCTACTGGCAAGATTGCCAGTACTTCTACGGACATTTCCCTGACAGTCTCTTTCTATTGTAGACGGTCAGTATTACTGGATGGGATGGAGGGATCCCATCTGACCACCCCTATGTACTCCTCCTCTTTTTTTTTTTTTTCCACATCAGCCATTTCCACATGCTGGAGATCAGCTCATGGTAAAAATGCTTCCTTTGTCTCCAAAGCTGACTTGCATCATTTGTGGATTTGTACTCCTCCTCTTTATGGGTCTCCTTCTATTGTAGGGGGTCAGTATTCATCGAGGGGTCCTCTCTGATCACCCCCTGCACTCTGTTTAGGGGTCGTCTTCTGTTGTAGGGGTTCAATATTATTGAATTGGATGAAGGGGTCCCCTTTGATCACCTCTATGTACTCCTCCTGTTCATGGGTCTCCTTCTATTGTAGGGGGCCAGTATTCCTGGAGAGGCCCTCTCTGATCCCCCCCCCTGCACTCCTCCGGTTCAGGGGTCGTCTTCTGTTGTAGGGGTTCACTATTATTGAATTGAATGGAGGGGCCCCCTCTGATCACCTATGTACTCCTCCTGTTCATGGGTTTCCTTCTATTGTAGGGGGTCAGTATTCCTGGAGGGGTCCCCTCTGATCCTCCCCTACACTCCTTATGTTCAGGGGTCTTCTTCGGTTTTAGGGGTCCAATATTATTGAATTGGATGAAGGGGTCTGCTCTGATCACCACCATGCACTCATCCTGTTCAGGATTCAGTTGTAGTGGATAAGTATTCCTGCATGGGAAGGAGATGGAGGGGTCCTAAAGAATTTGGCGCTTGTGTAGATTCCCTGCACCTTCCTTCTCTGCTCTCCTATAGAGAAGAAAGGGGTACCAAAATAGGTAACCCAGGGTCGGACTTTTGAGGCACAGTAAACAATGAAGAATATCTGAAAAAATTACAATATTTATTGAAAAAAAATACATGGTATATAAAAAGCATAAGAAAAAGAGTTAAAAAACATACATATTATGATACAAAATTAAGCCCTTGTGTGTCAACGTGTTTCACTGTTAAGCTTCGTCAGGACACATTCAAGGTTTGTTGGTGGCAAGAGAGAGAACGAGTCTCACTATCTAGAATAAAACATATGTGTTTATAATTATGATTAACACACATCTTTAAAAACACTGTTCTGTTCAGTAAAAAATCATGGCGCATATAAATACAGAAATGGAGATACCTTGCAGGAGAATCAGCCTTGTTCACAAGATTCCAAAAACAAGTTTTTTTTCAATAATTATTGTAATTTTTTCAAATATTCTTCACTGTTTACTGTGCCTTAAAAGTTCGACCCTGGGTTACCTTTTTTGGTACCTCTTTCTTCTTGTTCCCCTATAACTTACGGATGTGGCTATGTGAGTGCTTCTCACTTTTTCTTAGCTTTCCTATAGAGATCGATGTATAGAGGAGGGAGGGGTTTGAGCGGCCGCTGGGAGAGGAGCGCTGCCACATGTAAATACAGATGCAACACTAGGGATGAGCCCCCGGTTCGGTTCTCACGAGGGCATGCAAGCAGGCAAAAAATGTGTTCGAACACCGTTAAAGTCTATGGGACACAAACGTGAAAAATCAAAAGTGCTAATTTTAAAAGTTAATATGCAAGTTAGTGTCCTAAAAAGTGTTTGTGGACCCGGGTCCTGCCCCAGGGGACATGTATCAATGCAAAAAAAAGTTAAAAAAAAGGCAGTTTTTTTCGGGAGCAGTGATTTTAATAGTGCTTAAAGTGAAACAATAAAAGTGAAATATTCCTTTAAATTTCGTACCTGGGGGTGTCTATAGTATGCCTGTAAAGTAGCGCTTGTTTCCCATGCTTAGAACTGTCCCTGCACAAAGTGTCATTTCTGAAGGAAAAAAGTCATTTAAATCTACCGAAACTACAAAATTTAAAACTATTAGCGGCTATTCATGAATTGTCGGTCCCGGCCCACCAGTCCATTACCAGGCCCTTTGGGTCTGGTATGAATATTAAGGGGAACCCCTGCCATTTTTTCCAATTAATTTTATTTGTTTTGGCGAGATCCGACAATTCATTAATAGCGGGAGTAGTTTTAAATGATTTTTTTTCCTTAAAAAATGACATTTTGTGTAGGGAACCATAATTAAAAAAAATAATGTGTGGAGGTCCCCCCCAAATTCCAAATCAGGCCCTTCAGGTCTACTATGGATATTAAGGGGAACATGCCCTCAACATGGGGAGGATGTCCCCATGTTGATGGGGACAAGGCCCTCACCCCCCTTTAAGCATTATTAAAATCACTGCTTCCTAAAAAACTGCCATTTTTAAAACTTTTTTTTTTGCATTGATACATGTCCCCTGGGGCGGGACCCAGGCCCCCCAAACACTTTTTAGGACAATAACTTGAAAATTAACCTTTAAAATTAGCACTTTTACATGGTGTTTTAGAATTTGCCACGAACACCCCAAATGTTCGAGTCGAACTCATGTTCGATTTGAACTCGAAGCTTATCCCTATGCAGCACTTCTGAGCAGTGGCGGGTCCCACAGGATTAAAGGGGCAGGTGCTTTGGGCCCCACCCCCCTCCACAATGACTAGGCCCTGGGCAGCTTCCCCTTTTGCCCCACGGAAAAGACTGCCCTGCACATCATGAGAAGCTCAGAGTGTGAAGTGAAATCAGAGGAAGCCATTTCAGTCCAGGAGAGGAGCCGGTACAGGTGGGCAAGACTAAAGGGAAGGCTGGAGGTCAGATTTAGATTTCTGTGTAAGGATAATGTTAGACTTTAATATAGCATCTTCTTTTCAGATATCTAATTCTAAATGTTCCTGGTGGTGTGTCAGCATTTCATTTTGTAATACAAATCAAAAAAAAAAATCAAAAAATGTATAAAAAAAACAAAAAACACAAGGAGAGTTCTCAGGAAAGGATCTCAATATTTATAGTATAGAAGGACGGGGTGGAGGAGGGGGGGAGGGGAAGTATGGATTTTCCATGGGCTCTCCATTGATCTATGTGTCTTGTACACCTGTCATTTGACTCCTTCCAGTATGATCCAACACGGCCATAAAACCCGGAATGACTTAAAATAAACATTATAGCAACAGTGGAGTTAATGATGGATAAATATTGATTTATCGATCCGACATTCCAGCTCTCATAGATGTCTTCATCATCGTGGAAAATGTATTTGTTCTTTATGTTCGGAGGACGGCGCTTGTTGTAAATTATGAGGAAAATCACTAAATGCTTCAGTATCTTAAACATCACATTTTATGTATACATTGTATAATGAATTATTGTATTCCTCATTCATATAATAGTCCTTTGTTCAAAAAAAAAAATGTTTTTTTGTTCATTTTATTCCATCAGATTAAATACAGAGCCGATCCCGTCACCTCCGGACGAAACGTGTCTGTAAGATGTATAAGAAATACTGAGTGATTGAAGAAAACATACGACACAGATAATGAGAACCAGATGACAATTTAATTTATTTTACTACAAAGGAGGAAAGATATAGTCATACAAGGAAACAAAAATAACCAAAAATAGTTCAATTAAACCAATAATCATATTTACTTTATAAAATGACTTCAGTGCTATGCATTGTATACACCAGACTTTCTCTACAAGGGGGTTCTGTGGAATCTTAGGGGTTCTTAGGGTGACCACATTTCCAAACTTCCATTCAGGAACACCCCCCCCCTCCTCCCAAAAATCAGCTTGTTCTGTATTGAATCACAGCACAATGATTGGACACAAGAGGCGGGATTCATGATTTCTCCAATCACAAGCAGGGGGCGGGGACTGTGCTCCTCTAGGCATTCCCGGCCAGGGCAAGTACTGTCAGTGAGTAAAGCTGTGATGTGGCGGCCATTTTTTGGGGCATCAGATTGGCCCAGGGGGTGGTTGTGTCAGTTTCATTCTTCGACACTGTATTGTCCCAGAATGAATGTGCCCGGGACAGACCTGCAAAATGCGGGACTGTCTCGGGCGATCCGGGACACATGGTCACCCTAGGACAGGGGTGTCAAACTCAATTTCACCAAGGGCCTCATCAGCGTTATAATTGCCCTGAAAAGGGCCGGTTGTATTTGTGAGGTTAGATGTCCAGCGAATCCCCTCCCCTTACATTAGATGTTAAGAGCCTCCCCAGAAGTTGAGTCCCCCACTCTCTCTTATATCATAGTGTACCCCCCTTTCCTTAAGCTGCTGCTGGGAAGAAGCAGATGCATTGCTTGAAAGCAGAAACTAAGGGTCTTGAGGAGGGCGAGGGCCACATAAAATGGCTTGGAGGGCCGGATTCGGCCTGCGGGCCTTGTGTTTGACACCCCTGCCCTAGGGGTTCTCCAGAGGTTTCTAGGGGTCCTTTGAGCTGTGGAGGAATCGCTTCTCATCTGATGGTGTCTGTATAAATCCAGGGCCGATGCCAACCAACAGTACAATGCCAATTATCTTTTGGTGTCTGTAACCTCTTCAGCCCCTGACCATTTTGCTGGTCAGTGACCGGGCCACTTTTTGCGATTTTGCACTGCGTCACTTTAACTGACAATTGCACCGCCATGCGACGTGGCTCCCAAACAAAATTGGCGTCCTTTTTTTTCCCCACAAATAGAGCTTTCTTTTGGTGGTATTTGATCACCTCTGCAGTTTTTATTTTTTGCGCTATAAACAGAAATAGAGCGAGAATTTTGAAAAAAAATTCAATATTTTTTTTTTTGCTATAATAAATATCCCCCAAAAATATATAAAAACATTGGGCCAGATTCACAGAGCCATTACGCCGTATCGATGCGCCGCATCCCCAAAACGATATACGCATGAAATCTAATTTTTTTGGACCGGCATAATTTCGATAGACCGGCGTATCCGTGCACGCAAAACTGCGCTAGACACACCATTGATTTGCTATTCAAATATGCAAATGAGGGAGTTACGGGGATCCACAAAAGTAAGTTGGGGCTATGCGCTGTGCGCAACAGCTGCACGTCCTGTCAAAAATTAGACCATGGAAAAGGTGGAATAAAATTAGACAATCCGTCTACATGTCAGATAAAGCAACACTGTTAGTGAGGAGCTGAGCAGTCACACTTCCTGGACAACAATCTGTATGCCAACATGCCAGGGGCATCCATGCTCATAGCTATACTACTGACTTTAGATGAGCAAAGAAGGAGGAGGGCACAGAGGAGGGCATGGAGGAGGGCACGGGGGAGGGCACGGGAGAGGATTTTTTTTTCCCCAAAAACTTTTTATTTGCTTTTATAAACATTTAAAAAAAAATAAACATACATATATACATCAATACATAACATACATACAAATTACAAACACGGTCTCACTATCTTTCAATAGCCCTTTAAAACCTTGATGGATATAATAATCTCATCTGATACAAGCCCCTCACTCTTCACTTGATATATCACACACGCATAGACATCTTTGGCATGAGTGATTCTGAGGTGTCTCGCATCTTCAGATTCACCCCTCATGCCATCCTGGAATTAACCACAACCCTGCAGGAGGACATCACCAGCCCAACACATGGCACTACCCATGACACCCATGACAGCTACATATACAATCCTAGCCCCATCCCCACAGATTTCAAACAGAACATGTATGGGGACAGCTGGCTGGTTGGTGAGTGACATGGGTGGCAGGCATGACTGTCCCCCCCATGATGCTGAAATCACAAGGGACACATGCATTACTAACATCCTCCTGTCTTATCCCTTCAGGGTGACTCTGCATATGCACTGGGACCCCATCTAATGACTCCTATCTGGAACCCCCCATGGTACCCTGTTGTATTCCCCAAACTTTGTATGCCAGATCATCGGTGCATGTTGCCTGCTGCACAACTTCGCAGTGAGAAAGGGCCTGGAGATTGACATAAGTGATGACCTGACCCCTGAACCAGACAATCCCCCCCTAACCGAGGTTACCCCGTCTTCTGAGGGAAGAGCAGCCAGGAGCCAGCTCACATTAGGCATCATTGCACGTTAAACACACAAATTAATCATGGCACAATGAGAATGCATGCATGCACACCACTGTGGTCCCTAGATCACACACACCACATCAAATTGGATTAGCACAAGCCCACCATGCAGGACTTGTGAGCAGCAACGCCATGCCACGGCTTCAATTATGTCACTGTACATTCATACACCATTCACACGGACCTGGGGATCACTTCTCCACCACAAATGAGGGTGACACCCCTTTTCCGGCAGGAATGTCACCCCCACATTCCAAAATCATTCACAAACAGAACCAAAAAAAAAATGACCAGCAAAAAAAAAAAGCCCAGCAAAAATATAATTATAAAAAAAACACAACAAAGAAAACACAGAAAAGACAAAAATCACTCTGCAAAACAGTCCCCAAATATCTCAAAGACACGTCACAAACAAACAAACAAACAAACGCGAACAAACAACAGAACAAAAGCACCTTGCTGTATAGGGAGGGATACAAAGGGATGTACTTTTGCAAAGGAAGGGCGTTTGTCTCTGTCTATTCATGCTCTCTGTGTAGTTCACTAAGTTGCCAGGGTCCACTTCCAATTTCACTGATTGCGCCGTTCCCGAGGTGTGAGCATGCGCACAGAGGTGCTGACCATGGTCTGCTTCATGTGCGCATGCGCGATCCGGCCGGCCCTTCATTTGCATGGGGTCACGGCTCATTTCAATGAAACACGCCCGCGTCCTTCTCAATTTGAATTACTCTGCCTTACGCCTCGGAATTTACGGTCTAACGTAAAGGAGATGCGCTACGTCGGTCAAAATATGCGCCAATGTACGTGAATCTGGCCCATTTTTTTTTTTCCTCAGTTAAGGCCGATACGTATTCTTCTACATATTTTTCATTAAAAAAATCTCAATAATCGTTTATTGATTGGTTTGCGTAAAAATTATGGGGCCAGATTCAGAGACATCTGCCTATTTTTAGGCAGGCGTAGCGTATCTCAGATACACTACGCCGCCATAACTATCAGCGTCAGGTTCCTTATTCAGAAACGAATTACGCCGTAAGTTACGGCGGCATAGTGTATCTGTGGCGGCGCAAGGCCGCGCAATTAAAATTTGGAAGATGGTGGCGTGATTTATGTAAATGAATCATGACCCCACGTAAGTGACGTTTTTTTTTGGACGGCGCACGGCGAAATCACGTCGCTTTTTTTTCAATGTAAACAACGTGAACGTAACTTACGTCGAGCCCCATTCCCAAACAATTTACGCAAACGATGTAAACGACATACAATTCGACGCTGTCCCGACGTCCATGATATAGCAGGGGTAACCTTACGCCGGTCTAACTCTTACGCAAACGACGTAAAATATGACGCGCCGCCGCAAGTACGTTTGTGAATCGGCATAAATAGCTCATTTGCATATTTTACGCGAAAAACGGAAGCGCCACCTAGTGGCCAGCGTAAATATGCAACTAAGATACGATGGTGTAAGCAACTTACGCCGCTCGTATCTTAGGAGAAAGCCGGCGTATCTTGTTTTCTGAATACAGAAAAAAGATACGCCGGCTATTCTTAGTATTTACGCGACGTATCTATAGATACGCCGACGTAAATACTTTCTGAATCTGGCCCATAGCGTTTACAAAATAGGGGGTAGTTTTATGGCATTTTTTATTAATATTTTTTGTTTTACTAGTAATGGCGGCGATCAGCGATTTTTATCGGTACTGCGACCTTATGGCGGACACATCGGACACTTTTGACACATTTTTGGGACCGTTGTCATTTTTATAGCAATCAGTGTTATAAAAATCGACGAGGGACCCAAGAAGACAAGGTTAACCTATATAACACCTTTAACTCCTTTGTTGCTTCTGTCCATGGTGCTGAATTCGTGAACTCCACCATTCCCTATTTTCCTATTATTCTGAAAAGTCCTCAGCTGACACCCCAGATCGGTAACAGATTACACTTTTTCCGATTAGCTTTATAATTTGTCATAACAGTCACATGTCTTATAGTCCGCCGTTACCAGCAGTGCAAACCTGAGGGCTGTAACCTTGAAATGTCATGAAGGGATATCCATAAATCGTTGCCAGGGTTCATGGCACTGGCGCCTTAGACCTTGTGCCTCAGGGGGCCCACAATACTTTTAAGTAACACAGGTTCTCCACAATAACCTGTACAGCGGAACCTTGGATTACGAGCCTATTCCGTTCCAGGAGAATGCTTGTGATACAAAGTACTCGCATACCGATGTGAGTTTCCCCATTGAAGTCAATGTTCCGCATTGCCTTCAATGGCATGCAATACCGGACGGAAAGGCCCGAGGACAGTTCGACTGACCTCTGCAAACCTCGAAAAGACTCCATTCCCGAGCCTTTCCGAGGTTTGTCAAGGTCAGCCAAGTTGTCCTTGGGCCTTTCCGTGCATTTCCGAACAGCAACAATCGGCTGAGCCCCCCCCCCCCCCCCCCCACCTGAGGCCAAACGCGGTACTGCACACCGTTTTGGCCAGAATCTTGCTCGTGTTGAAAGACAACACTCGCAATATGAGTTAGGATATTTTAAAACACAGCACTCGTAATGCGAAAATGCTTGTTAACCCCGTTACTCGCAATCCAAGTAAGTACAGAAAAATGCATCTCTAAATAGCAAATTGTGACAAAAAAATTGCAACACATTGTTACATTTCTGGTAAGTCAATTGTTGCCGCTGTCCATGGTGCTGAATGTTCCCTGACCAGTTCTTCTGAATGATACATTTCCTTGTTCCTTTCTCCTTGAAAGCCTCCTGATGACTCTCTAATTTGGTTACAGATTACACACTTCGATATTAGCTTCATAATTTGTCTTAATAGTGTTAGTCCGATGTTACCAGCAGTGCAAATTTCAGGGTTGTGACCTTGAAATTGTCATGAAGGAAAATCCATACTTCCCTGCCAAGGGTTCATGACACCGGCTCCTTAGACCTTGTGCCTCGAGGGCCCACAATACTTGTACATAATACAGATTGTCCATATAACGGAAGGGCCCGTGGAACCCAGAAGCCCCCCGATACCTCTTATGTGTAGATCACCCTGTGTCTCTAATAGGGGCACAGGGTGAATGAGAACCCCACAATGGTCTGTGCTAGTCAGATTTAATGCGGTATATATTATATGTATAATGTGTGTTGGCTGTAGAGTACTATAAAGCATGCTGTGATTGCATTCTGTTGTCTATTGTGGTATTTAATCTGCTTACAGTGATAAATGTGTATTGAATCCAGACTAACTTCTAAGAATCTTTTATTGTGGCTTGTGCTAATTGACCCTGTATTGTGTGAAGGTCTATTGATGATAATGTGTATTGTAAATTAACAGACAGCCTAAAGACCAGGGCCCGGATTCACAAAGCACTTGCGCCGGCGTAAATCAAGTTACGCCGACGGAAGTGCAAATGTGTGTCGGCGTATCTGTGCGCCTTAGTCACAAACCAATATACGCCTAAAAACTGGCCACCCTACATTGACGTATCTTACCCCTGCGTAACGTGGGCGCATTTTTATTCTGGATGCATGCTGCCACTCCCATTGATTAGCCATTCAAATATGCAAATGAGGGAAATACGCCGATTCACAAACATACTTTCGCCCGGCTCAGGCTCTACGCAACGCGCGTACGTTTTCCGTCCGGCGTAAAGTTATTCCCCATAAAGGAGGTGTAAGTCAGTACCAGACATGCAAAGGTCTGCACCAGGGAACTCAAGCCTATGTATTTTACGTAGGACGTGGGTCTGGCTGGGCGTAGGTTATGTTAACGGCGTACACAGTGATCCGGCGTATCTTAGGCAGTTATTCCGACCTGGTTGTGAGCTTACGCACGGGGATACGTCCACGTCTCGACGCATGTGCAGTTCATTTTAAGTACTTGTCTGGCGCCCGGCCCATCATTTGCATGGGGTCACGCTTCATTAGCATTGATCACGCCCACTTTCAGCCCACTTCCACCTACTTCCACTTACGCCAGCCTGCGCCTTCGAAATGTACGCTACGCCGGCGCAGAGTTGGGAGCAATGGCTTGCTGAATTCAGTGCATGCCTCTCCGTGCTGCGCCGGCGTAGCATACTATGTGTGCGCTACGCCGGCGTAAATATGTGCCCATCTCTGTGAATCCGGGCCCAGGTGTCTGAATCTTCAGCTGTAGTTAATTAGCTCATGTAAATTAGGTTAGAGGCAGAGTCAGGATGTCTACTAAAAGATGTGTATTGGGGCTCATTAGGTAAGCATTGTGTGATGTTGTGGGTGGAGTTGGGTCATTGTTCATTTGATTACTGCAGTACCCTAAACTGTATATAAGATCTGTATTTCTCAATAAAGGGTCTCTTTCCTGTTGAACCTCAAACAGAGCTGTGTGTCTCATTATTGGGGTTCGTTTGCCTGACTGTGGAGTGTCGGTAGCTGCCTTGTGTTCGGGAATGAAATATCCTAAAGGGCTTTAACCCCTGTCCCATTTGGGGTTCCGTTACAGTCCACAATAACATGTACAGCAAACATTGAGCTTTACCAAATTCATTAATTAGCAAATTGTAGCAAAGAATTGCAACTTTGTGTTAAACTCCTGGTGAGCCATTTGTTGCCGTTGTCCATGGTCCTGAATTTGTTCACCCTGACCGGAATATCCATACTTCAATGGCCTTTACAGCAGATACCGAAACCTCCACAATTCTCTAAATAGTAAACTTTGATAAATAATTGCAACATATACACTATATTACCAAAAGTATTGGGACACCTGCCTTTACACACTCGTAAACTTAATGGCATCCCAGTGTTAGTCCGTAGAGTTCAAAATTGAGTTGGCCCCGCCCCTTTGCAGCTATAACAGCTTCAACTCTTCTGGGAAGGCCGCCCACAAGGTTTAGGAATGTGTCTATGGGAATGTTCTTCCAGAAGCGCATTTGTGAGGTCAGGTACTGATGTGGACGAGAAGGCCCTGCTCTCCACTCCACTTGAGGTCAGGCAGGCCAGTCAAGTTCTTCCACCCCAAACTCATTCATCCATGTCTTAATGGACCTTGCTTTGTGCACGGGTCCAAATCATTTAGGTACAGCGTTGCGTGACCGCACAATTGTCATTGAAAGTGTGAGAGCGCTGAAAGCTAAAAATTGGCCTGGGAAGGAAGGGGGTGAAAGTGCCCGGTATTGATGTGGTTAATGATTAATTGTTTTGTTTACAGATAATTTGTTATTTATGTATGTATATACTGTATATATATATATATATATATGTATTCGGAATTTGGAAAGTAATTTGATTTACTTTGTGCCAGTAATCCAGCCCCCAACACAAAAGGGATCAATTGATTGGACTAGAAAGCTGTCACTCGGATGGATCAATTCCTTTCCACTTGCTCACTAATAGAATAAAAATAAATTGATCCGATTGAATTCAGATCATTCGTTACGCCATTACGAGTTGACCTGCTGTTTTATTAGACCTTTAACGAATTAATGAATCATCTGAATTCATTTGTTATTTTCATTATAATTTTTATTCTTATTAGTCGAAATTCTATATATTTTTTTTCTTCTGACTTTCGGGTTGCACCTGAATTTCCGAAAAATGCCAAAATTCCTCCATATTTCGATTCATTACGAGACGGATCGCACATGCCTAGCTAAAAGCAAAAGTCTTTGGGCCAGATTCTCAAAAGAGATACGATGGCGTATCGCAGGAAACACCGTCGTATCTCTGTTTTTTTCCCCGGGTATCTATGCGTGTGATTCCTAGAATCACTTACGCATAGATACAGCGAAGATCCGACAGGTGTAAAACAAAACAATTACACCGTCGGATCTTAGATGTAATTCCTTTGCTGGCCGCTAGGTGGCCTTTACGTTGATTTTTCATTTGCCTATGCAAATGAGCCTAATACGCCGAGTCCCGAACGTTATTACACCGGCCCGTCGTCGTTTACGTAAGCGTAAACCTACCCCTGCTATATGAGGGGTAGGCTTACGAAGTTCCGTCGTATGCCATGTTAAGTATGGCGTCGGGTTAGCGTTGTCTTTTTCCGTCGGTTACATCATTTTACTAAGTCGTTCGCGAATAGGGCATTGCGCAAGTGACGATCACGTCGTTTTCACGTTGGTTTCAACGACGTTTTCCGACGTGAGCTGGAGCATGCGCACTGGGCTTTTTTCCCGGCTGGCGCATGCGCAGTTTGATCGACGCGGGCGTGCGCTTAATTTAAATACAAGCCACCCCCTTTGAATTACGCGGGGATACGCCGGGCCATTTACACTACGCCGCCGCAAACTACGGAGCAAGTGCTTGGAGAATACGGCACTTGCTCCAGTTAGTTGCGGCGGCGTAGTGTAAATACACTAAAAAACAGCTTATTTCAGCATGAAAAATAAACAAAAACTGTCCATACTTCTTGTACACAACAGACGGTCTTGGCTCACCACTTTGAAACTTGTACTTTAACCGCTTAAGGACCCCTTCACGCCGATCTATGTCGGCAGAAGGGCACCGTTGGGCACAAGCACGTACCTGTATGTCGCCTTTAGGAGCCCAGCCGTGGGTCGCGAGCTCACCGCTGTCGGCGCGCTCGCGACCTGGTCCTGTTCTCTGTGACTGCACCCGCGGACTCGATCACTGTAACAGTCTGTGTTCCCACATTGAATGAATCACTCTTTCTATTGACCGGTTGGGTTAAGGTTCTAAACAACCTGTAATATTTCAAGATATCCTGGAATACATTGTGAATTATTATTACTGTCCCATCTCCTGTAATCCAAGATATCATTTCTCAGTCATCCTATGCCCCTAGTGGACATAGGATGACCCTAGACACAAGAGTCATCGGTGAAGCTAAAACAGGAGTACCCCACACCCTGCAAGAGCCTCTGGGTCCCACGGGCTATACTGTTACAGACACAGTGAGGCAAAGTGAGGCACAGTGAGGCATGCAGATGTACACCCTGGGCCGGATTCAGAAAGAAGTTACGTCGGCGTATCTGTTGATACGCCACGTAACTTCTAGGATGCGCCGGCGTATCTGTTTTCTGTATTCAGAAAGCAAGATACGCCTAAATTTTGCTAAGATACGAGCGGCGGAAGTCTCTTACGCCATCGTATCTTAGTTGCATATTTACGCTGGCCACTAGGTGGCGCTTCTGTAGATTTACGCGTTGAATATGCAAATGAGGGAGATACGCCGATTCCCGAATGTACGTGCGCCTGGTGCATTTTTTTACGCCGTTTGCGTAAGGCTATTTCCGGCATAAAGTTACCCCTGCTATATGAGGCGAACTCAATGTTAAGTATGGACGTTGGGACAGCGTAAAATTTTCTGTCGTTTACGTCGTTTGCGTAAAACGTTCGCGAATAGGGCTTTGCGTAAGTTATGTTCATGTCAAAACGAATGAGTATTTGCGGCGTAATTTTGAGCATGGGATACGTTCACGGACGGCGCATGCAGCGTTCGTTAGAAACGTCTTTTACGTGGGGTCATTGGTTGATTACCATACAACACGCCCACTCCAAGCCTACTTTGAATTACCCGGGCTTACGCCGGCCCATTTACGATACGCCGCCGTAACTTAGGACGCAAGTGCTTGGTGAATACAGCACTTGCCTGACTAAGTTGCGGCGGCGTAGCGTTAAGAAGATACGCCTGCACAAAGATGCGCCCAGGTACGTGAATCTGGGCCCCTAGGCTTATACTCGAGTCAATACTTTTCCCCATTTTTTGTGGTAAAATTAGGTGCCTCTGCTTATATTCGGGTCGGCTTATACTCGAGTATATACGGTATATAGAGGTAGAGGTAACACACTTGTCATGTTTATTGTGGACATTGTAATGGAAGGTGTGTTTGTTGCTAATGTGCAACCTTAACAATAATAATACAAATATTGGAAGAAAAGCCACGAGAGCAACCTTGATAGAGAATGCTTTTGTTATTATGTTTATTTATTTATTTTATGAAACAATCAAGCCTTTTATTCCAACGTCTTTTTTATTTTACCTCTAATCTTCCTTCTCTTCTTTACTCTTGAAGGTTTCTCATTGACCCCTAAGATGGTCTCATCGGAGGAATGCCGGCGCTTGCCTATCCTTGCTCTGCCGGTGATGAAGTCCTTGGTGGGAACTGGAAACAAACAGACATCATCCAAGGGACTGTAAGAACAATGGCCGTGCATCGTGTAAATCTAATCTCACCACATTTTTCAGAAAGCACAGAAAGTACTTACCAGAAATGATTCTTCCTCTCAAAAGACATGTTTGACGTCCAGCCTGGTAGACACTCTGCTCCGCCGCGGATGCAGTACGGTAAGTGCACGTTGTCGCCTTGGGACGGGAATCATGTTACTGGCAGGATCCCCAGCTGAAAATAAAGGGAGAAAAGCCTGACAAAAGAAGACTAATGCAGCCACCAACATCTAAAGACTACTCCGCTATATATTACATTTTGGTAGATCTAAGGACTGAGAAGACCTCAAAGGGGTTGTAAAGCCTCGTGTTTTTTCACCTTAGTGCATCCTATGCCCCTGTTTTACTTACCTGAGCCCCTAACTTACACATCATTCTCTCCACGGCTTCTCGGCTCTTCATTGGATAGATTCAGGGCCGTTTGAAGGAATTTTGGGGCCCCAAGCACAAGCACCCCCCCCGCATGCAAAGCCTATGTTAGCGCTACACAATTTTTTTTTTTTATATTCTTACCTCCCCTTTTCTGTAGGCTGCCGCTGTAGCGTGGCCGAGCACCTCTTACCCAGGCCCCTATCAGATATTTGCCGGGCTGGGCCAGGTACTGTGCGGTACAGGAGATTCAGTTTCCTGTCTTCCCGGCCGGACTGAAAGGAAGTTAGCACTCAGCGTGCACTTCCTGTCAGTCCGGCCGGGAACAGGAAACTGCATCTCCTGTACCACGCGCGGTAACCGGCCGGACTGACAGGACTCCAGGTGGAAGAAAGAGGAGCTCGGTCACGCTACATTGTGGGAAGGGGAAGTTGGGGGCCCCAGGCCAGCTTGGGGGCCACACGCAATTGTTTGTTTTGCCTTTCTTGTAGCGACGGGCCTGGATAGATTGATAGCAGTGCAGCCATTGGCTCCCGCTGCTGTAAATTAAATCCAATAACGCGGCTGCCAGGGTCGGGGCCGAGTCATTCACTCGGCGACTATGTACGCAGAGTGTATGACACGGGAGTGCGCCCGCAAGGTAACCCCCTCGGGAGAGAGCTTCACAGAGGGGGTTAGCTATTGCAGGGAGGAGCCGAGAGAGACGCCGTGGGACCCCAGAAAAGAAGGATCGGGGCCACTCTGTGCAAAACGAACTGCACAGTGGAGGTAAGTATGACATGTTTGTTATTTCTTATTTTTTTAAACCTGAACCTATAGTATCACTTTAAATACTTAGGGACCGGGAAGGATCTGCACCCAAACAAAATTGGCGTCCTTTTTTTCCCCACAAATAGAGCTTTCTTTTGGTGGTATTTGGTCACCTCTGTGTTTTTTTGTTTTTTGTGCTATAAACAAAAATAGGGTGACAATTTTGAAAAAAAATGAGAAAAAAAGGACGCCAATTTTGTTTGGGAGCCACGTCGCACGACTGCACAATTGTCAGTTAAAGCGACGCAGTGCCGAATCACAAAAAAAGGGCCAGGTCCTTAACCTGCAAATTATCCGGGGCTTAAGTGGTTAAAGACATATTAGGAACGCTCATATTTCTCATATTTCCTAATTGATTTTTTAATTACCAACTCCAATATGAAAACTTTGACTGGGTGGCTGGCGGTTCCCCTCCCCCCTCGGGTTCTGCCGTCACACTGACAGTCATGGTAGATTTGAAGGTCAGGATGTCAGCTGGTCACAGAGCAGAATAATTTAGGAGCGTGGCCCCTGGACATGAAGCTATTGCTGGCCCCTCATTATAAGCACATCAGTTATTTGCAGGCTTCAGGCCTTCCTGACCACCTCTACAGATGTCTGCTGGCCTTCCAGGGGGGCAGGTCTCCGCTGAGCTGCCAGCGCCGGGCCCTGGGGACTTCCCCGCCAACTGGTGTCGTGAGGTCCGCTCTCCATCCCGCTCTCTGTGCCATCTCTCTCTCTCTCCGTCTCCTCTGCCAACGCCACTGGCACAGAGCTGTAATTGTGTGACAATGGATATTTAAATAGACAAATGCATGCAGCTCGTGTCTCGCTGGGCCCCCGCGTGCTCCCCGTCCCCGGCAGGCCTGCTTACAGATGCATCTGAACACAGAGAGTTCACCACCTGTGGAGCGGCCCCAAAAGAATGTGAATATTAAGTTGTGCCATTCAATACAATGTGACACATGCTGGGCCCGACATGGGCTGCATGGCAATGCCGGGGACATGATTACACACTCCACATCCGGGGCCAACACAGGAGTTCTACTGCAGGCTATGAATAGAAATACGAATATCATGTATGAAGAGAATGAAGGAAGGGGGGGGGAAAGCAGGAAGAACAGAAAAGAGGAGAGGAGTGGAGTATGAAGAGAATGTATGAAGGCAGGAAGGATGGAAGATAGAAAAGAAGGGAAAGAAAGAGTGAAGGGAGAAAAGGGAGAAAGGAAGAAGTGACAGGAGAGGAAGGAAAGGGGGGAGAGAGGAAGGAAGTGGGGAGAGAGGAAGGAAGGGGGAGAGAGGAAGAAAGGGGGGAGAGAGGAAGGAAGGAAGGAAGGAAGGAAGGAAGGAAGGAAGGAAGGAAGGAAGGAAGGAAGGAAGGAAGGAAGGAATGGAGGAAGAAAGGTGAAAAGATAGGATAGAAGGAAGGAAGGAGGGAGGATATGAAGGAATTAGGAAAGATATGACAATAGGAAGCAAGGAAGATTGGAAGGAAGGAAGGAAGAAAAAAGTATGAAATGAAGGAGGATAGGATGAGAGAGAGCAAAGAAAGGAAAGGAAAGGGAAAGTGAAAAGGAAAGCAAAAAGGAAAGAAAGGAAATGAAAGGGAAAGTGAAAAGGAAAGCAAAAAGGAAAGAAAAAAGAAGAAAAGAGAAGAAAGGGGAAAGGAAAATAAAAGGGGAAAGGAAATTAAAATAAAAGGGAATGAGAAGAATAAAGGGAAAATAAAAGGAAACAAAAAAAGGGAAGGACAGGAGAGGAGAGGAGATAAAAAGGAAGGGAAAAGAGAAGAGGAAAGGTAAGAAAAGATAAAAGGAAAGAAAAGGAAAGGTAATGAGAAAAGTAAAGGGAAAATAAAAGGAAACGAAAAAGGCAAAAGAAAAAGAGAGGAGAGGAAAAGGAAAGGAAAGGAAAAGAGAAGAGGAAAGGAAAGGAAATGAGAAGAGAAAAGGAAAGGAAATTAAAGGAAAATGAAAAAGGGAAAGTAAAGGAAAAGAGAAAGGGAAAGGAAAATGAAAGGGGAAAAAAGGAAAGAAAAGGAAAAGAAAGGAAAGGAGAAGGAAGAAAAGAGGAGAAAGGGGAAATGAAAAGAAAAGGGGAAGAGAAAGGAAACAAAAGAGAAAAAGACAGGAGATTAAAAGAAAAGAGAATAGGAAAGGAAAGGGCATGAGAAAAGTAAAGGGAAAATAAAAGAAAAAGGAAATGAAAAATGGAAAAGAAAGCAAAGGAAAGGAAAGGAGATCAGAGGAAAGGAAAGGAAAGCAAATGAGAGGATATCAGAGGAAAGGAAGGGAAAGGAAAGGAAAAGGAAAAAAGAGGAGATGAGGGCATAGGAAAGGGAAAGGAAAGAAGAAGAGGAGAGGAGAGAATAGGAAAGGAAAGGGAAAGGGAAAGAAAAGGAAAAGGAAAAAAAGAGGAGAGGAGGGAATAGGAAAGGAAAGGAAAGAAGAGGAGAGGAAGAATAGGAAAGGAAAGGAAAGGAAAGGGAAAAGGAAAGAACATGAAAAAAAGAAAAGAGAAAAGGAAAGGAAAAGAAAAGAGAAAGGGAAAGGAACAGAAAGGAGAGGAGAGGAGAGAAGAGGACAGGGACGGAAAGGAAAGAGAAAGGAACAGAAAGGACAAGGAAAGGAAAGGGGAAAAGGAAAGGAAATGAAAAGAGAAAGGGAAAGGGAAGAAGAAAAGGGAAGGAAAGGAGAGCTAAATACACCGATAATATACACATACTTGTATTGGAGCCATTTTACCTGCTGTAAGATTTGCAGATCTGTCCATTGAGTCCTAAGATTTACACAGCTCAACCACACAGACCTGTCTATCAGTGCAAGAGATGTGATTTTTCTCCTCTGCAGTCAAGTAAGGCCTTGTACACACGAGGTAATATATCCAATGGGATCTGTCCGCCGGATTGCTTTGATCCGATGGCTGTACACACCATCGGATCAAATTCCCCCACCGACGGTGACGTTGACGCCGCCATGTCACCGCCACGTGACCGCCACGTCACCGCACCAGGAAGTAAACACTTCCGCGCGCATGCGCCGGATCCATTCACAGGATACGACGCATGTGCGGGCAGATATGTCCGCTGGTTTGCCGTACTAACCAGCGGACATATCTGACGGGCAGCTCTCCGGCGGAAAAATTCCAAAGCATGCTTTAAAAAATTTCCGCCGGAGGAATCCGGCCAAAACGGTCCGTTTGCCCCTACAGACGAGCGGATTTTTCGGCTGAAATGGTCCGTCGGACCATGTTCAGCGGAAATATTCCCTCGTGTGTACAAGGCCTAACATTTATAGGTCCAGTCCCTCCCCCCAGCCTGTGACTGGACAGTGAAAGGAGAAGCAGTTGACGGATGAGCCCATTTCTCTGTGACTCTGCTCTCTCCCCCTATCAGCGTATTGAGCACTGCAGAACACCTTAATGTGTCTTTTATATCTACCTGGTGTTCTGCTTCATTATCTGTAATTCGCACAACAAACCCGGTTCGGTCCAATGACCACGCTCCCAGATTGTGTTTATTTCCATAGCTGTGCCGGTACTCAGCCTGAGCAATCCAAGTGCGATTGGCCATTTTCTTTTTGTATCTCTTGTAATGATGCCAACAGATTGCTTGTGCAGCTGAAATACAACAGAACATTAACTTAATGGAAGCCATTTTTGTATTTCTGATTTGTCTTGTCGCACACAACGCAGTGACAAATTCCTTTCCGCATCCGACAATGACGCTTATTGTAAGAAGTCATTTGCATGAGTCCCTGTGCTGCAATACGAATGCTGCATGCTGTGTAATTGCACCTGTACACTATAAAGTGGTATTTAGATAGACACATACAGTGCCTGGAAAAAGTATTCATACCCCTTGAACGTTTTCTCATTTTGTCACGTTACAGCCAAAACCGTAAATGTATTTTATTGGGATTTTATGTGAGAGACCAACACAGAGTGTCACATAATTGTGGAGTGGAAGGAAAATGATAAATCATATTTACAAATAAATATATGAAAAGTGTGGCGTGCATTTTCAGGGCCGCCATCAGGAATTATGGGGCCCCTTACACAGCTTCAGGCATGGGGGGGGGGGGGTGCTGCCGCCTCAAATTGAGAGGTGGGTGGGGGGGCTGCCACAAAGGTAACTCCTGAAGGTAATTGGTTCCACTAGATTTTAGTTTATCAGAGTAAAGGGGGCTGAATACAAATGCACAGGGCAGCCACCAGGGGGGTACAGGCAGTACACTTGTAAGGGGCCCGGATGGCAACCCCCCTTTTTTTTCATAATCTTTTTTAAATATATATATTTTGGAAAGCTTAAAGGGGTTGTAAAGGTACAAGTTTTTTTACCTTCATGCATCCTATGCATGAAGGTAAAACAACATCTAGCAGCACCGGCCCCCCCCGAGCCCCCGTTGTACTTACCTGACCGTTCGAATCTCCCGGGCGCGTCCACGTCGTCCTCTTCGGTTCCCAGCCTGGCCGTTGATTGGCTAGGCTGGGCGGATTGATAGCAGCGCAGCCATTGGCTAGCGCTGGTGTCAATCAGGGCGGATGACGCGGCGCGCTGGGGGGCGGAGCCGAGTGATACAGTCGGCGGCTATGGCCGCCGCTGTATCACGGGAGCGCGCTCGCAAAAGCTTTCCTCCATGCGAGCGCCCTCGCATGAAGAGGGAAAGCTTTTGCGAGGAGGAGCCCAGACAGCCGCCGAGGGACCCCAGAAGACAGGTTTCCGGGCCACTCTGTGCAAAACGAACTGCACAGTGGAGGTAAGTATCACATGTTTGTTATTTTAAAAACAAAAAAATCCTGTGTTTAGTGTCCCTTTAAGTGATTGATTTAGAATTATTTATTGACATTTTCTCTGTTTTGATGTTTTGATTATTATACGTTTTTTGCTCGTCGTTGCTTCACATGCACGGTCACTTTATTGTTTGCATTAATATCTAGGCCCAAACGTTCACTATGATCATAACATGCATATATTAATTGTGACATTACCAGCGGCGGTGCGTCCATAGAGGGCGCAGGGGCGCCGCCCCCTCTTTTCTGCACCCGTCACTCAACAATAGATAGATTCAGGCATTGCCTGAATCTATCTATTGTAGCCGCTGCCGCCGCCCCCTATTCAGGTGTCCGGCCCCCTGTTGAGAGCCGGCCATCTGAATAACAACGGTGGGTGTGCTTTGGAAGCGCCTGATTAGAGCCAGCGGGTCGAATAGGCTTCCTGATTAGAGCCAATGAACTCTAATCGGCTTTCAAATGGTTGACCAGAGGGCGCACAGGCTGTGCGTTCCCTGTTTAAACAATGCTGTGTTTAGCTTCCAGAAACACTGACCGGGCTCTCAGCCAATCAGGTGCACCGAGTCTGGTTAACGGTCACCTGATTGGCTGAAACGACATCGAGGGCAGGAGAAGACATTGAGGGAGTGTGGAGAGGACGGCAGCGGCGCTGATCCGGGGAAGCTAAGTGCTGGGGACAAACTGGTTGTATTTAGGGGGAAACTGGCAGCATTTGGGGGACAAACTGGCTGCATTTGGGGACAAACTGGCGGCATTTGGGGGACAAACTGGCGGCATTTGGGGGACAAACTGGCTGCATTTGGGGGACAAACTGTTGACATTTGGGGGACAAACTGGCTGCATTTGGGGGACAAACTGGCTGCATTTGGGGGGAGACTGGCTGCATTTAGGGGACAAACTGGCTGCATTTGGGGGGAAACTGGCTGCATTTGGGGGACAAACTGGCTGCATTTGGGGGACAAACTGGTGGCATTTTGGGGGAAACTGGCTGCATTTGGGGGACAAACTGGCTGCATTTGGGGAACAAACTGGCTGCATTTGGGGGGAAACTGGCTGCATTTGGGGGACAAACTGGCTGCATTTGGGGAACAAACTGGCTGCATTTGGGGGGAAACTGGCGACATTTGAGGGGAAACTGGCGACATTTGAGGGGAAACTGGCTGCATTTGGGGGGAAACTGGCTGCATTTGGGGGACAAATTGGCTGCATTTGGGGGACAAACTGGCTGCATTTGGGGGGGAAACTGGCGACATTTGAGGGGAAACTGGCTGCATTTGGGGGGAAACTGGCTGTATTTGAGGGACAAACTAGCTGCATTTGGGGGGACAAACTGGCTGCATTTTCAGGGAAACTAGCTGCATTTGGGGACAAACTGGCTGCATTTTGGGGACAAACTGGCTGCATTTGAGGGACAATCTGGTGGCGTTTGATGAGCACAGTGGCTACATTTGAATGGGCACAGTGGTGGCAATTTTTTTTTCTTCAGTTTGTTTGCGCCCCCCCCAAAAAATTGGAGCACCAGCCACCACTGGACATTACTGATTACTTGTCTAATATTTTTTTGCTTTTATGAGTTGCGCACATTGTTGTTTTCTATCAAGACACACATAGCGCATCCTCAAAATGTAACAACGCTGGAAAGATAAGAACGGTGGTAACATAGTCTGAGCGAGTGCCTGTACCCTTCACCATTGTCCTAAGCCGCATACTCTGCAATCTGATTAGTAGCCATGGGTTATTGCACTTTCCACCATTGCCCTTTGTGCTGCTTTAATGAGTAAGGCATAAATTACATACACTGCAAATCTAAAACTCGTTATTAATTAGTGCTGCGGCTGATGACGGGGCTGGACAAATCCCAACAGTTATTATTATCGTTATTGGTTTATATAGTGCCATCATCTCCTGTGGCGCTGTGCAAAGACATACCTACGTCAAGGGTGGGTAATAGATTTAAAATGTAAAATCTTTATATAAAGTGACAGCATGGGCAGATAGTGGAGAGGGAAGCCGTGATGAATTTGAAGGCTTTGTATATGGTGGCATCATGGACCTTGCCAGATAGTGGATTTCACTGCACACTGTGAGCTTCTCATAGAATTATGTGCATTAGAAGCTGCAGCAAGTCTGAGCTGATCATCGCTGATCGCCGCCATTACTAGTAAACAAAAAAATTATTAATAAAAATTAGGGCTGCGGAAATTAACGATTAATTCCTCGATTAATTGTTAATTTCTTTGATCGATCAAAATAATAAAATGTAATCGATTAATCTAACATGAAAATTTTAATCAGTAACAGCCCTAATAAAAATGCCATAAAACTCTGCCCTATTTTGTAGACGCTCTAACTTTTGCGCAAACCAATCAATAAACACTTATTGTGATTTTTTTTTACCAAAAATATGTAGAAGAATACGTATCGGACTAAACTGAGGGAAAAAAAAGTTTTTTTTATATATTTTTGGGGATATTTATTATAGCAAAAAGTAAAAAAAATATTGCATTTTTCTTTTCAAAATTGTCGCTCTATTTTTGTTTATAGCGCAAAAAATAAAAACCGCAGAGGTGATCAAATACCACCAAAAGAAAGCTCTTTTTGTGGGGAAAAAAGGACGCCAATTTTGTTTGGGAGCCACATGGCACGACCGCGCAATTGTCAGTTAAAGCGACGCAGTGTCGAATTAAAAAAAAGCGCTCTGGTCTTTGGGCAGCCAAATGGTCCAGGGCTGAAGTGGTTAATAACAAAAAAAAATCAGGACACATCCATAACTATTTACCACCAAATGAAAGCCCAATTTGTCCTGAAAACAAGGTATGATCCACCTGTATGAAATTAACCACTTTCTTACTGGGCACATACACCCCTTTCCTGCCCAGGCGAAATTTCAGCTTTCGGCACTGCGTCGCTTTAACTGACAATTGCGCGGTCGTGCGACTTGGCTCCCAAACAAAATTGGCGTCCTTTTTTTCCCACAAGTAGAGCTTTTTTTTGGTGGTATTTGATTACCTCTGCGGTTTTTATTTTTTGCGCTATAAACAAAAATAAAGAGACAATTCTGAAAAAAATGCAATATTATTTACTTTTTGCTAAAATAAATATCCCATTATTTTTTTTAAAGCATCTTTTTTTTTTCAGTTTAGGCCCATACATATTCTTCTACATATTTTTTTGTAAAAAAAAAATCGCAATAAGCGTTTATCGATTGGTTTGCGCAAAAGTTATAGCGCCTACAAAATAGGGGACAGAATTATGAATTTTTTTTTATTCTTTTTTTTTTTTACTGGTAATGGCGGCGATCTGTGATTTGCGGTGGACACACTGGACACTTTTGACACATTTTTGGGACCATTCACATTTATACAGCAATCAGTGCTATAAAAATGCACTGAATACTGTATAAATGTGACTGGCAGGGAAGGGGTTAACACTAGGGGGGCGAGAAAGTATGTTCCCTAGGGAGTGATTGTAACTGTGGGGGGATGGAACTGCCTGGGTGAGGAGAGCGATCGGTTATTCATACTTAGTATGAACAACAGATGGCTCTCCTCACCCCTGACAGCACAGAGATCTGTCTGTTTACATTGACAGATCTCTGCTGTGTCTCTGTGTGGGACCATTTACATTTATACAGCGATCAGTGCTATAAATATGCACTGATTACTGCATACCTCCCAACATTTTTTAGATTGGAATGAGGGGCAGCTACTATCAAATGCATGCAGGCATACCTCCCAACATTTTAACATTTTTTTGTTGAGTGGGTGGGGGGGGGGGGTTTCAAGGATTGGAGATGTTGAGCGGTGGGGGAGTTTCGAGGATCAAAGTAAGTTGTTGAGAGGGAGGTTCAAGGATCGGAGTTGTTGAGGGGGGGTGCCGCGAAATCGCGGGACTCAAGCCCTGATCGCGGGACCACAGGATTTACTGCGAATCGCGGGACAGTCCCGCGAAATCCGGGACGGTTGGGAGGTATGTAAATTACTGTATAAATGTGACTGGCAGGGAAGGGGTTAACACTAGGGGGCGAGGAAGGGGTTAAATGTGTTCCCTAGGAGTGATTATTACTGTGGGGGAAGGGGACTAACTGGGGGAGGTGACCGATGTACAAGGGGCACACCATCGGTCTCCTCTCTCCCTGACAGGACGTGGATCTGTGTGTTTACAGGCACGTGCATCGGCACCTCAGTGACGCAGCGGGCACGCGCGCCCCCCAGTGGTCGGAGGAGCCGAGGACGTCAAGAGACGTCCTCCCGGCATTGTACAGCCACCTTGTGGCCGTCAAAGTACAATGGCCCGGATACGAAGTGGTTAATAGTTGTGATGATATGTACAGTTTTACCGACACATCAAAGCTGCAAAATTGTGCTCAGGCATTAACATTTGTTTTACCCTTATAGGTGAAAGGGGTTAATCGTACGTATGTAGCGAGCGCGGTTATCAGACTTTCCGTAGAGGACAGCATTGTCCTTTCCAGCCTCTTCTTCCAGACTGCCACAAAGAGGTTAATCTTTCCCGCGTAATGACCCGACTATTAGCTGCGGCGTAGAAGCTCTAAGCCTCGGCTGTACCAAACGGATGGCTTGTTCAACGGCTGCGACGCCCTCTGATTTATTAACAAAATCCTAATGTATTCATGGGGAGACAGAAGAGACTTATAGCTCATTAACCACTAGCCGACCAGCCGCCGCGGTTATACGGCGGCGGGTCGGCTCGGCTGCGCGAGATCACGTAGCTATACGTCATCTCACGATTCAGCCAATAGGGGTGCGTGCGTGCCGCCCCCTGCTCGCCCCCGGTGCTGACGCCTGTGCCTGGCGGGCGCGATCGCCGATGGGCACCCGCGATCGCTCGTTACAGAGCGGGGACCGGGAGCTGTGTGTGTAAACACACAACTCCCGCTCCGGTCAGGGGGAGAAATGCCTGATTGTCTGGTCATACAATGTATGAACAGCGATCTGTCATTTCCCCCAAGTCAGTACCACCCCCCCTTCAGTTAGAACACACCCAGGGAACATAATTAACCCCTTCCTCGCCCCCTAGTGTTAACGCCTTCCCTGCCAGTGACATTTTTACAGTAATCAATGCATTTTTATAGCACTGATCGCTATAGAAATGACAATGGTCCCAAAAATGTGTCAAAAGTGTCCGAAGCGTCCGCCATAATGTCGCAGTACCAAAAAAAATAGCTGATCGCGCCATTACTAGTAAAAAAAAAAAATTAATAAAAATGCCATAAAACTACCCCCTATTTTGTAAACGCTATAACTTTTGCGCAAACCAATCGATAAACGCTTATTGCGATTTTTTTTTTGCAAAAAATAGGTAGAAGAATACGGATCGGCCTAAACTGAGGAAACTGAGGAGTTTTTTTATATTGTTTGGGGATATTTATTATTACAAAAAGTAAAAAATATTTTTTTTTTTCAAAATTGTCGCTGTATATTTATTTGTAGCGCAAAAAATAAAAAACGCAGAGGTGATCAAATACCACCAAAAGAAAGCTCTATTTGTGGGAAAAGAAGGACCCCAATTTTGTTTGGGAGCAACGTCGCACGACCGCGCAGTTGTCAGTTAAAGCGACGCAGTGCAGAATCGCAAAAAAGTGGCCAGGTCCTTTACCTGCATAATGGTCCGGGGCTGAAGTGGTTAAAGCCTGTCCAGGACGGCGCAGTGTGAAATATGAACACATTCAGCAGTGACCCGTGGCCTGTGAAGCCTGTACAGACAGCTGGAGGTGGGGGGGGGGGGGGATGAGGGGGTTTAAGAAAAATGCAGAAAAATCCCCAGAACTTTCCGAAGGTGCCGCGCCGGCGTAACGTGTACTGTCTGTGACCCGAACCGTCCCGACGTCTTCCAGCCGTGATCTATAAAAATGATAATTCTGGGCTAATAGGCTTCAGATCAATGACTCAATATGTATTTCCCCATTGCATCGTTCATAATCGAGGGATGAAGATGATTAGATTCGCTTGTTGATGCTGAGAAAGGTGAAACGCACAAGGTCGTTCTTTTTAATGGCTCCATTAGACGCAAAAATGATCACCTGTGGAAGAAGCTACCCAGAATGCACCAGCTGCGGCAAAAATTGGGGATATATGGAAGGGACTTTTGGAAAGGCGCCATTATAACACGATATATGTAAAGAATCATTTATTGAATACAATCTTAAAACAGTAAAAAATACAACAATAATACATGCAGGATTAGCACAAGATGATGAGATTTCCTTCATCCAAAGAGCAGCTCTATATCCCAAAGTTGTGGGTATCCCTACGCATTTCGAATCATCAGATTCTGCCTGCGTGCGTCCTTTGCCATATGTAGTAAGTTGCCTTACTTGACATTTCTCCTATATACATGCATTCATGCGTATTCATATGTTTTCATGTTATTTATATTTTAGACAGTTGTTTAATCTATTGCTCTTAAGAACCCGCCCAGACAAAGACCCATGAGTCTAAATGCGTAGGGGTACCCACAACTTTGGGATATAGAGCTGCTCTTTGGATGAAGGAAATCTCATCATCTTGTGCTAATCCTGCATGTATTATTGTTGTATTTTTTGCTGTTTTAACCACTTCCTTACTGGGCACTTATAACCCTTCCTGACCAGGTGAAATTTCAGCTTCTGGCACTGCGTCGCTTTAACTGACAATTGCGCGGTCGTGCGACGTGGCTCCCAAACAAAATTGGCGTCCTTTTTTTCCCACAAATAGAGCTTTCTTTTGGTGGTATTTGATCATCTCTGCGGTTTTTATTTTTTGCGCTATAAACAAAAAAAGAGCGTCAATTTTGAAAAAAAGTCAATATTTTTTACTTGTTACTATAATAAATAGCCCATTTTTAAAAAAAAATAAATAAAAAAAATTCTCAGTTTAGGCCAATACGTATTATTCTACATATTTTTGGTAAAAAAAAAATCGCAATAAGCGACTGGTTTGCGCAAAAGTTATAGCGCATACAAAATAGGGTACAGAATTATTATTAATTTTTATAATTTTTTTTTTATTAGTAGAGGCGGCGATCTGCGATTTTTATTGGGACTGCGACGTTATGGCGGACACATCGGACACTTTTGACACATTTTTGGCGCCATTCACATTTATACTGAGATCAGTGCTATAAAAATGCACCGATTACTGTATAAATGTGACTGGCAGTGAAGGGGTTAACACTAGGGGGGCATGGAAGGGGTTAAATGTATTCTGGGTGTGTTCTAACTATGTGGGGGGAGGGGGGGTGACTGGGGGAGGTGACCGATGCTGTACAAGAGACACAGATCGGTCACCTCACTCCCTGACAGGACATGGATCTCTGTGTTTACACACAGAGATCCATGTCTTGTCCCTGTAACCGCCGATTGCGAGTGCCTGGCGGACATCGCGGCCGCTGGGCACGCGCATTGGCATCTCAGAAATGCAGCACGCACGTGCGCGCCGTCGGTGGCCACGCGCGCGCCGCCGACGGCGCTCGCGCGCCCTCTAGTGCCCATTAAAAGCACAGGGCGCATATATGCGCCCTGTCAGAGATTCAGGACAGCCCGACGGCCGCATATATTCGTACGGCCGTCGGGAAGTGGTTAAGATTGTATTCAATAAATTCTTCTTTACATATACTGTATATACTCGAGTATAAGCTCAGTTTTTCAGCCCCTTTTTTAGGGCTGAAAATTCCCCCTTGGCTTATACTCGAGTCAGTGTACCTGTCCGGTCGCGGGCGTCAATTTTTCAAAAGTCGCGGCTTCCTCCTGGTCCGTGATAGGCGTTTGACACTGTGTTCCGCTACCGCCTATCACGGAGGTCCTCTCATCCTCGGACTTTCCCAGCAGACACTGTGTTCAGTGTTCTGCCTATCATGGACGTCCTCTTGTCCGAGGATGAAAGAAGGTCCGTGATTGGCGGAACACTGAACAGTGTCTGCTGGGATACTGAGTCTGAGGATGAGAGGACCTCCATGATAGGCGGTAGCAGAACACAGTGTCAAACGCCTATCACCAAAAGGAAGCTGCGACGTTTGAAAAATGGACGCCCGCGACCCAACAGGTACACTGACTATCATGGAACAGGACCAGGAGGAAGTGGCAACTTTTAAAAAAATGGATGCCCACAGCCTGTCAAGAATACAGGAACACTGAGGCTGCAATGGGCAAAGTGATAATGGGCACAGTGGGAATGGGCACAGTGAGGCTGCAATGGGCAAAGTGAGAATGGGCACAGTAAGGCTACAATGGGCACAGTGATAATGGGCACAGTAAGGCTGCAATGGGCACAGTAAGTCTACAATGGGCACAGTCAGAATGGGCACAGTAAGGCTGCAATGGGCACAGTAAGGCTACAATGGGCATAGTCAGAATGGGCACAGTAAGGCTGCAATGGGCACAGTGAGAATGGGCACAGTAAGGCTGCAATGGGCACAGTGAGAATGGGCACAGTATGGCTGCAATTGGCACAGGCAGAATGGGCACAGTAAGGCTGCAATGGGCACAGTAAGGCTACAATGGGCACAGTCAGAATGGGCACAGTAAGGCTGCAATGGGCAAAGTGAGGTTGCAGTGGGCACAGTGATCTTGCAAATGGGCAAAATGAGGCGTGCAAATGGGCACAGTGAAGCTGCAAATGGGCATTGTTGACCCTCTTTTCTGCTTAGAGTTGCTGCTGCATTCTCACCCTAGGCTTATACTTCAGTCAATACGTTTTCCCATTTTTTTGTGATAAAATTAGGTGCCTCGTCTTATACTCGGTTTGGCTTATACTTGAGTATATATGGTATCTTGTTATAGTGGTGCCTTGGAAACTATTTGCAAACACCTTTATATCACATTACAAGGTGGACTCCCCAAAGGCGTATGCTGCCATGATGCGTCAGTAAAACGGACAATTGTATACTCACCTTTCCGTAATTTTCCTTTCCTGTCGCATCTTCATGGCAGCATACAGATGCCCACCCTTCTGAGGTGAGGTCAGGGCCGGACTTACCATTGGGCTTGACTGGGCTCAAGCCCATGGGCCCGCCCGATAGGGGCCCCCCGGGCTCAATCGCGGCAACACCCCGTTCGCTGCAACCCCCTCACGCAATTTCAGGGCAATCGCGGCCATCCCCTCCTGCAATTTCGCGGCAATCGCAGCAACCCCCTGCCGCAATTTTGTGCCAATCCCCCGTTCGTGGCAATTTCGGCACCCACCCCACTCAACAACTTTGGCGGATGGATGTCATTCTCGGCAGCTCCCAGCCCCCCGCTCAACAATTCTGATGCTCCAGGGGGCCCCTTCACCTCAGCTGTGTAAGGGACCCCAAAATTACTGAAGGCGGCCCTGGGAAGAGGTAAAAAGTCCATCCAGCGGCTAAACAACTTTGATCGGTGGATCCAAAATCAACAATTATGATCGGTCGGCGGTAACAACCCACCCCCCCCCCCCCCGCTTCTCTGCTCAAGGGGGTCCCTTTGATTATTAAGCCCAGGGACCCCCACCACCCTAAGTCCTGCCCTGGGAGAGGTATATATACTGAGAATACTGGGGAGGGGGCCCTCTCTGGGTTTAATAGCTACACGCCCCTATCAGGTTGTGGGGGTGGAGCCACAAACCAAAGGTGTATGCTGCCATGAAGATGCGACAGGAAAGGAAAATTTACAGAAAGGTGAGTATATCATTTTTATTTTTTTGGTTGTAACGTGACAAAATGTGGAAAATTTCAAGGGGTGTGAATACTTTTTCAAGGCACTGTAAGTAAGCATTGAGATAGCGTGCAAGGCATCAACTTTTCCTCTGCCCCCACCGCTCCTTTTTGCTGTATTTGGGTGTGCTTACAAAGTTACAATACGGATGTTTCTTGGAGTGCAGCTGTCCGCATTCTTGGATCTTCTATAGCAGTGGCCTCAAAACTGCGGGGGGCCAGATGTGGCCCTTTGCTTGATGTTATCCGGCCCTTGGAGTGCTTTTTTATTCATTGGCACCAATAATGGGGCAGAATTCCTCCCAATGACACCAATGATGGGGCAGAATTCCTCCCAATGGCACCAATGATGGAGCAGAATTCCTCCCATTGACAGGGCAGAATTCATCCCAATGATGTGGCGGAATTCCTCCCAATGACACCAATGATGGGGCAGAATTCCTCCCAATGACACCAATGATGGGGCAGAATTCCTCCCAATGACACCAATGATGGGGCAGAATTCCTCCCAATGACACCAATGATGGGGCAGAATTCCTCCCAATGACACCAATGATGGGGCAGAATTCCTCCCAATGACACCAATGATGGGGCAGAATTCCTCCCAATGACACCAATGATGGAGCAGAATTCCTCCCAATGACACCAATGATGGGGCAGAATTCCTAACAATGACACCAATGACGGAATTCCACCCAATGACGGGGCAGAATTTCTTCCAATGATGGGGCAGAATTCCTCCCAATGATAGGGCAGAATTCCTCCCAATGATAGGGCAGGGATGGGGCAGAATTCCTCCCAATGACGGCCAGAATTCCTCCCAGTGATGGGGCAGAATTTCTCCCTTTGACACCAATGATGGGGGATTTTGTACTCCTGATGGCCACAGTCTGCCCCCCTTAAAGTCTGGAGGACAGTAACCCGGCCCTTTGTTTGGAAAGTTTGAAGACCCCTGGTCTTTAGGCCAGGAAAATGAATCCTATCCAATCGGCTTTTCCCCCTAAGCAGACTTGGCAGCCATCAGGCATCTATAAAGCCTACAAATTACCAACGTTCCCCTCTAAAAACCATAAACAGAAGGTTATTCCAGTTCCTAAGGACAGCTGTAGATTGTTACAACTGCCGGGGCTATTTACAAACTCAAAGAACCATAAATAGTGGGACACCTGGGTATTACGGCAGCAGCAGACAATCGCCATTAGCGGTTTTTCGCTGCCCTCAACGCTTCAAAGGCTTGTGTTACAGAGCGCCGGATCGCCTCGCCACTTCAAAACAAACGATTCGGGGAGCCGTCATTAGCGAAACAGTACCTGAGGATAAATATCTAATTACCCAACAACACCAAGAGAGATATATTATCCAACTAGATTAAAGGAACCCTGCGCTGAAGAGAGTGCGGGACCCGCCAATGCTAAGAAATGCTAATTACCTGGCCTTCCTAAAGAGTGAACTCCAAATCCTTGATTAGGGATGAGAAGATGGTGTTCCCTTCACTGAAGAATCAGTGAAAGGTTTGATATTTTAGCAGAATTTTGATTTGGGTCAATGGGAAAGTCATACCGTATATACTTGAGTATAAACCTACCCGAATATAAGCTGAAGTACCTAATTTTACTACAAAAAACTGGGAAACCGAATTGGCTCGAGTATAAGCCTAGGGTGAGAATGCAGCAGCTACTGTAAGTGGAAAAAATGGATAACAATGCCCATATGCAGCCTCCCTGTGCCCATTTTCAGCCTCACTGTGCCAATAAGCAGCCTCACTGTGTCCATTTTCAGCCTGACTGTGCCCATAAGCAGCCTGACAGTGCCCATATGCAGCCTCACTGCCCCCATATGCAGCCTCAAATTTTAAGTCTCTCTGTGCCCATTTTCAGCCTCACTGTGCCCATAAGCAGCCTCACTGTGCCCATTTTCCGCCTCACTGTGCCCATTTGCCACCATTTTTAGTTTCACTGGGCCCATGTACCTTGTAACGAGACCCTTGCTCGCTCAGTTCCACTCTCCCGACACTCCTCTGCTGCTATTGAATCAGATTGCAGATCGCAACGTCTGATGGTTCGGTCATCCAAGGATTCGAACTGCAGCTATGTGCCGTTCGAAATCCATCAGAACAAACACCAGGCAGGCTGTATGTAAGTTCAAACAGGAAACTCTTTTATTGGATGCACACAACACACATTTATACAGCAGTTTGAACACCCCGCCCCCAACAACAGCTTTCCTATTGGTCAATTGTAAAGTGCATTGTAGTTCTTAGTTAGGTCCTCTTAGCCGTGCGAATGAGGACTTGAAACAGGGTCAGCAGGGATTGGTCCGATAGCTTGAATAGAAGGACTGCTATGTGTAATGAGACAGAAGCCCCAGGGGGCAATCACAGTACACAAACAGCCAGACACAGAACAATTTTCCTCCAGACCATGGAGCCGTCTGGAGGGGGGGTTACCTTATCTCAATATTGGAGATATAAGGAAGGAAACCCATGTCACGCAGTACATTGTGGGTTGTGAGAGCAGCATCCCGGATGCAGAAATAATGATACTAGGGATGCACCGATATATCGGCCGAAAACAGTCTCTCTCCCTCCATGTCCCCCTCGGTGTTTCCTTCTCCTCCTTGTCCCCCTCGGTGTTTCCTTCTCCTCCATGTTCCCCTCGGTGTTTCATTCTCCTCCTTTTCCCCCTTGTGTTTCCTTCTCCTCCGTGTCCCCTGCGGTGTTTCCTTCTTCTCCGTGTCCCCTCTCGGTGTTTCCTTCTCCTCCGTGTCCCCCTCGGTGTTTCCTTCTCCTCCATGTTCCCCTCAGTGTTTCATTCTCCTCCGTTTCCCCCTCGTGTTTCCTTCTCCTCCGTGTCCCCCGCGGTGTTTCCTTCTTCTCCGTGTCCCCCTCAGTGTTTCCTTCTCCTCTGTGTGCCCCTCGGTGTTTCCTTCTCCTCCGTGTCCCCCTTGGTGTTTCCTTCTCCTCCTTGTCCCCCTCGGTGTTTCTGTCTCCTCTGTTTCCCCCTCTGTGTTTCCTTCTCCTCTTTTTCCCCCTCGGTTTTTCCTTCTCCTCTGTGTCCCCCTCAGTGTTTCCTTCTCCTCCGTGTCCCCCTCGGTGTTTCCGTCTCCTCCGTGTCCCCCTTGGTGTTTCCTTCTCCTCCGTGTCCCCCTTGGTGTTTCCTTCTCCTCCAGGTCCCCCTCGGTGTTTCCGTCTCTTCCGTGTCCCCCTCAGTGTTTCCTTCTTCTCCGTGTCCCCCTCGGTGTTTCCTTCTCCTCCGTGTCCCCCTCGGTGTTTCCGTCTCCTCCGTGTCCCCCTTGGTGTTTCCTTCTCCTCCGTGTCCCCCTTGGTGTTTCCTTCTCCTCCATGTCCCCCTCGGTGTTTCCGTCTCTTCCGTGTCCCCCTCAGTGTTTCCTTCTCCTCCGTGTCCCCCTCGGTGTTTCCTTCTCCTCCGTGTCCCCCTCGGTGTTTCCCTCTCCTCCGTGTCCCCCTTGGTTTTTCCTTCTCCTCCGTGTCCCCCTCGGTGTTTCCGTCTCCTCCGTGTCCCCCTTGGTGTTTCCTTCTCCTCCATGTCCCCCTTGGTGTTTCCTTCTCCTCCATGTCCCCCTCGGTGTTTCCGTCTCTTCCGTGTCCCCCTCAGTGTTTCCTTCTCCTCCGTGTCCCCCTCGGTGTTTCCTTCTCCTCCGTGTCCCCCTCGGTGTTTCCTTCTCCTCCGTGTCCCCCTTGGTTTTTCCTTCTCCTCCGTTTCCCCCTCGTTTTTCTTTCTCCTCCATGTCCCCCTCATTTTTTCCTTCTCCTCTGTGTCCCCCTCGTTTTTTCCTTCTCCTCCGTGTCCCCCTCGTTTTTTTTCTTCTCCTCCGTGTCCCCCTCAGTGTTTCCTTCTCCTCCGTGTCCCCCACCGTGTTTCTCTCTCCCTCCGCACTCCTTCTCCACCCCCTGGAACTGTCAGGATGGAGGTAAATCCGGCTCCTTACTGTTCCGAATGGACAGAGTCAGTGATCACTGACTCTGTCCATTCACATAACTGAAACATCGTAAACTTATGCATGAAAAAAAATATCACTGTAAAAAAAAACTGTAAAAAGTAAAAATAAATAAAAAAATCACCATAATAAAAATAGTAATTATTAAAAAAAAAAAAAAGTAATTTTCGGTTTCGGCCAGACGTTTTTTTTTATTTCCGTTTTGTTTCGGTTCTAAAATTTCCATTTCGTTGCACCACTAATTGATACTGCTGGATGATGCCAGCACCACTTACACTTGAGGACCGGTGGAAAGTGTCCCTTTGCTTCACTGGTTACGTGACAGAATATTTAGTATACCGCCAAGGATGTTGGCTGTAGTGGACAAAGCATACAAAACAAAGTATCTCAGCGGGCAACAAAGAAATAAAAGATGGATACGATACAAACTACTTTTTTCATATCTATGGCTCTGGGTGACGCTGCCACTTTCCCTCCAACCACGGCCCACAGATCACCAACTACACTCAGCTTAATGAAGATTTAACACTTACATCCAGCTACAGAATAGATATCGGTGCGTCCAAAGGCCAGATCCTTCTTCTCTGAGTATTACAGTAATGGTGCAGACCTTTCACACACACACTGCGCGCCTGCTGCATTTCATAACGTACAATATATTACGGGGAATCATTTTTTGTTATTTATCCCCTCAAGGATTTTATGCCTCCGTGGCCACAGTCATTCCTATCAGAAGACTTCATTATAATTATTAAAAGGACTGTCACAAGGCTATAAAGTGCTCAGATACATCTGTTTCGCGCTGTTCGTCTAGAATAACGCCGGCCGTTAAGCAGTAGATGGGGGACATGGATTTATTTTCAAATGCCTGTTCTATTAATACAAAATATAGTGCCAAAAGTATTGGGACGCCTGCCTTTACACGCACGTGAAATTTAATGGCATCCCAGTCTACTCCGGAGGGTTCAATATTGAGTTGGCCCCGCCCTTTGCAGCTATAATAACAGCTTCACCTCTTCTGGGAAGGCCGCCCACAAGGTTTAGGAGGGTGTCTATGGGAATGTTTGACCATTCTTCCAGAAGCGCATTGGTGAGGTCAGGCACTGATGTTGGACGAGAAGGCCTGGCTCACAGTTTCCGCTCTAATTCCTAAGAGGGGAGAAAGAGAGTGTGTAGGAGAAAGAAAATAAGTGAAAGAGAGAGAGTTTGATACAACAGGAGAGAGAGGGAGTGAGATACACAGGGATCTTGAGGAACAGGGGGTTATAAAAAAGAGAGTTACAGAAGATAGACAGAGGAGAGGGAACGAGGAAGAGAAATAGGAGAGGGAGATGAGAGGAAGAGGAGTGGAAGAGGAAGAGGGTAGGAAGAGGATAAAAGGAGAGGAAGCGGATCAAAAGAGGAGTGGAAGAGGATAGGAAGAGGAGAGGAGTGAAAGAGGAAGAGGAGTGGAAGAGGAAGAGGAGAGGAAGAGTAAGTGGAGAGGAAGAGGAAGAAGAGTGGAAGATGAAGAGGAGAGGAGAGGAAGAGGAAGAGGAGTGGAAGATGAAGAGGAGAGGAGAGGAAGAGGAAGAGGAAGAGGAGTGGAAGAGCAAGAGGAGAGGAAGAGTAAGAAGAGTGGAAGATGAAGAGGAGAGGAGAGGAAGAGGAAGAGGAAGAGGAGTGGAAGAGCAAGAGGAGAGGAAGAGTAAGAAGAGTGGAAGATGAAGAGGAGAGAAAGAGAAGTGGAAGAGGTGAGGAAAAGGAGTGGAAGAGGAGAGGAAAAGAAAGAGGAGAGGATGAGAAAGAGGAGTGTAAGAGGAAGTGGAGAGGAAGAGGAGTGGGAGAGGAAGAGGAGTGGAAGAGGAAGAGGAGAGGGTGAGGAAGAGGATAGAAAGAGGAAGAGAAGAGGATAGAAAGAGGAAGAGGAAATAAAGGGGAGAGAGAGAGAGATGCATCTTGAGGGACAGGGAGTCATAAAAAAGAGAGTCATAGAAGATGACAGAGGAGAGGAGAGATAGAAGAGAAGGAGAGGAGAATGTGGGAGAATAATGGAAAAGGAGAGGAAAATAAAGGAATGAGAAAGAGAAAGAAGGTGGGAAAAAATTGAGAAAGAATGAGAGAGAGAGAGAGAGAGAGAGAGAGAGAGAGAGAGAGAGAGAGAGAGAGAGAGAGAGAGAGAGACAGAGAGAGAGAGAGAGAGAGAATGAGAGGAAAATAAAGGAGGGACATAGAAGAGTATAAAGTGTAAAATAGAGGGAGAGGATAAAGAAAAAGAGAGAGAAAGGGGAGGGGCATACATAATGAGATGGAGAGAGGAGGTGATTGGAGAATGTGGAAGAGAGGAGGGAAGAGAAAGAAGTAATATAAAGGGTATATAAGAAAGAAGAAGAAAATGGGAAGAGAAGAGAGATGAAGAACGAAAGAGAGAGGTCACGGGGAGAGAGAAGAGAAACAGGGGGGGGGGGGAGCAATAAAGAGAAGGTGGGGGAGGGGGGGGGGAGAGAAATAACAAATGGAGGGAACAAGGCAGATAGGCAGAGGAAGTGAGATGGAAATAGAAAATGAAAGTGGGAGAGTCGGGGAGGGGAGGGGCATCCTTTTTTAATAAAGAGTGGAGGGTGGAAGCTGCCCTTCCTCATCTTGGCGAGGACCAGGATTCTCATTCCCCCTCTAGCAAGTGGCGCCTAGAACCGGGTCTGACGGTGTGTTGTCATTTTCTGCTCCCCATCACAGAATGGTCCGGAAGTGCTGGGCGGCCAACTGCGCATGCGCGATGCGTTCCAAACGCATCTGCGATGCGTTCCAAAGCATTTACGACAGTGCACACCAGCGAAGCTGTCGTTCGACATCCAGGCTCTTTCCTTAACATCCCCGTCAATTGGAGGATGTTAAAAAAAGAGCCAGGAGGCCGAGCGAGCGCAGCGAGCCGCGAGGACGTGAGGCCGACTGGCCACTTTCCCCTAAGTCCACGTCGCTATGAATGATGGCTTCGCTGGTGTGCAGTGTCGTAAAGCCATTGGAACGCATCGCGCATGCGCAGTTGGCCGATGCAGCACTTCCGGAGCACTCTGTGATGGGGGAGCCGAATATGACACGTCAACGGCTGCATTTCCCGGAGGGAATTCAGCCCACTCTGAAGATCTGCACATAACCGGCTATTATTTCCACAGACACATACATGCCAATGCATGCGGCAATTAGCACTTTTACCAGTCACACCTCGACTACTTAGCAGCAGGCGGCGGAGCCGGTATGTTTGTTACTGTTTGTTGTTTAACATATTTATGTGTAAAAACTGTCACTTGTGCAGAAACAAGCAGTTCAGTTAAAGGCGCACACCACTTCCCAATGAGAATCATAGAGGTGAACGTGACACAGGGGGGCGGCTTCTCCAAGAGGTGACTGTTTTTTCTGGGACATTTATCTTGAATATCTTGTTGCTCATTCTTGTTGTACAGTAACGGCTGGCGCTGAATATTTTTTTATCGGGGGGCAAACAAACCTGGCTGCCCCCCTACTCGCACAACTATGACCCCTGTGGGAGACGGACTGGTATGCAGCAATCAGTCCGGTGTTCTGTCGAATAAGGTTCCCCCCCGATGGATAAGGACCCCCCTGTACTGCGCAGGCCTGAACTGAGCTCCGAAAATAGCCGAACGTAGAGCTGAGTCAGCTCTAGATGGCGCCTGCGCAATGACGGGCGAGTGCTTTTGAAATGTCAAGGTAACTAGTTATTGCAGAAGGTCCAGGGCAACGTGGACTTCACTGCAAGTGGCCATTCGGCCTCACGTCCTTGCTTAGCTCGGACGGCTCGCTTTGCTCGCTTGGCCTCCTGGCTCTTTTTTTAACATTCTCCATGTCCTTGGGGATGTTAATGAATGAGCCTGTATGTTGGCGTGCGCAGGCGCCGTCTAGAGCTGACTCTCAGCTCTACATATTTGGCTACATATTGACGCCTGTGCAGTACAAGGGGGTTCTTATCCGCCAGGGGAACTTTTTCGGCAAAACACCGACCTTACCATAGCTGCTTCTCCCCAGGCTCCTCCTCACTCCAGGCTCCTCCTCACTCCAGGCTCCCCCTCGCTCCAGGCTCCCCCTCGCTCCAGGCTCCCCCTCGCTCCGGGCTCCCCCTCACTCCGGGCTCCCCCTCACTCCGGGCTCCCCCTCACTCCAGGCTCCCCCTCACTCCAGGCTCCCCCTCACTCTTGGCGTCTCCACTCTCAAAGCTCCCCCTCACTCTTGGCGCCTCCTCTCTCCAAGCTCCCCCTCATTCCAGGCTCCCCCTCACTCCAGGCTCCTCCTCTCTCCAGGCTCCCCCTCGCTCCAGGCTCCCCCTCACTCCAGGCTCCCCCTCACTCCAGGCTCCCCCTCACTCCAGGCTCCCCCTCACTCCAGGCTCCTCCTCTCTCCAGGCTCCCCCTCTCTCCAGGCTCCCCCTCTCTCCAGGCTCCACCTCACTCTTGGCGCCTCCCCCTCACTCCAGGCTCCACTTCACTCCAGGCTCCTCCTCTCTTCAGGCTCCCCCTCTCTCCAGGCTCCCCCTCACTCTTGGCGCCTCCTCTCTCCAAGCTCCCCCTCACTCCAGGCTCCACCTCACTCCAGGCTCCTCCTCGCTCCAGGCTCCCCCTCGCTCCAGGCTCCCCCTCGCTCCAGGCTCCCCCTCGCTCTTGGCGCCTCCTCTCTCGAAGCTCCTCCTCACTCCAGGCTCCTCCTCTCTCCAGGCTCCCCCTCTCTCCAGGCTCCCCCTCTCTCCAGGCTCCCCCTCTCTCCAGGCTCCCCCTCACTTTTGGCGCCTTCTCTCTCCAAGCTCTTCCTCACTCTTGGCGCCTCCTCTCTCCAAGCTCCCCCTCATTCCAGGCTCCCCCTCACTCTTGGCGCCCCCTCACTCCAGGCTCCTCCTGAAATCCCTGAAATTTGTATTCGTCATTTCGGATTCGTTTAAATTTGTTACTACTGTAATTCTGAAATTGGGATACATCCAAATTTACGAATAACAAAAAATGTGTCCACATTTTAAATCAGAACGTAACGAACCGCACATGTCTGATGAATGTACATGCACTTTCACTGGGCACATGGTTATGTGAATTCTATATAAATCAACCCAATAAAGAATCTTAAGAGTTAACCAGAGGCAGCTCCGCGGCTTGCATTCTAGCAAACTGGAATTCTAGCCACATGCTGATGCCATTTCCTTCCTAATAGAAATTGAAAACCACCACCAGGCAACAGGTGAACTGCCGGCTTTTAAAATAAATGCTATAGGAAAAAAAAAGTACCAATAGACCACACTATAAAAATGTATGTAATGTATATATCCGTTAAGCCCCCTTGGGGGCTCCTGGCACATGAATTACAGCGGGCAGGTTTATTTTTTTAAGGACCTGACTAGAACGGGAGGCTCTAATAGGCTTCAAATAGGGTGCCGGAGCCCACCCAGGTGTGTTGCAACAGCAAATGAATATTCTGATCCTATTCTGAGGTATTAAACCCATTTCCTGATTGGCCAAAACATCAGGCGATTCTATTGGGTGTATAGAGCAGTGGTTTCCAAACTGTGGCCCGGGGGCCAGATGCACCCCTTTGCTTGCTTTTATCCTGCCCTTGGTGTACTATTTAATTAATTGATACCAACAATGGGGCATCATTTCCATTTACTGACACCAATGATGGAACACAATTCCTCCCAATGACACCAATGATGGGACACAATTCCTCCCAATGACATCAATGATGGGACACAATTCCTCCCAATGACATCAATGATGGGACACAATTCCTCCCAATGACATCAATGATGGGACACAATTCCTCCTAATGAATCCAATGATGGAACACAATTATTCCCAATGACACCAAGGATGGGACGCAATTCCTCCCAATGCCACCAATGATGGGACACAATTCCTCCCAATGACATCAATGATGGGACACAATTCCTCCCAATGACACCAATGAAGGAACATAATTCCTCCCAATGATACCAATGATGGGACACAATTCCTCCCAATGACATCAATGATGGGACACAATTCCTCCCAATGACATCAATGATAGGGGACAATTCCTCCCAATGACATCAATGATGGGACACAATTCCTCCTAATGAATCCAATGATGGAACACAATTATTCCCAATGACACCAAGGATGGGACGCAATTCCTCCCAATGCCACCAATGATGGGACACAATTCCTCCCAATGACATCAATGATAGGGGACAATTCCTCCCAATGACATCAATGATGGGACACAATTCCTCCCAATGACACCAATGAAGGAACATAATTCCTCCCAATGATACCAATGATGGGACACAATTCCTCCCAATGATGGGACACAATTCCTCCCAATGACACCAATGATGGGACACAATTCCTTCCAATGACACCAATGATGGGACACAATTCCTCCCAATGACACCAATGATTGGACACCATTCCTCCCACAGACAACAATGATGGGGCACTATTCCTCCCACTGACACCAATGATGGGGCACTGTTTTTTCCCACTGTCGGGATCTTTTCTACTCCCAATAGCCACAGTCCACCCCCCCCAACCCCCATAGTCTAAAGGACAGTACACTGGCCCTTTGTTTACACAATTTGGAGATCCCTGGTATAGAGGGAGGTGTTCTGTAGTCTACACATACACTTTAGAGAGAGTCATAAAGTATTATGTATTTTTCCGCTACAACTCATTACCGGGGATCTTTCATAATGCCTCCCCCAGTGCGACTGAAACATGAGACTGTCAGATCACCATTCTCTGAACACCAAGAAAGTCAGCTGATAAAATAAAATGATACATGATAATAAAGTCTTATCGTGAGACTGGCGCAGATTTATTTTCTGTTGCATGAATAGTCAATTCTCAGCCCATCCGCAGGTCGCCCCGAGCTTTCCAGCATAAGAGGATAATCCCCTCAGAAAGTGTTGTTTGGAAGACTGAAATTATATTTCAACTAATATCATATAACAACATAAATATCGCTCCGGTCCTCGGAGACACCGAACAGACTATCCGGAGTAAAAGGAGCGCAAATCATATTAATAATCCGGTCCCGCGGCAGCCATACTTGTCAGCCTGTTCATAATTAAAGCTGAACTCCAGGCTTTCCCTTTGCACAGTTGTACCGGATCCTCTCCTGGAATGGCTTCCTCTGATTTCACTGCACACTGTGAGCTTCTCACCAAGTGCATTAGAAGCTGCAGCAAGTCACCTGGACTGCTATGCATCTTGGGAGTGACAAGAGCCTGTGGAGAGGAACTCAATGTAGTCCCCAGACAGACTAATGCTGGCCGTACACTATACGAAAAACCCATTTTCGAAAACGAACATTCGGCCGTGAGCGCAAACGATAGTGCCATCATGTAATGACCGATACATCGTCCAGTGAATCCATTTTTTGTTAGTTTTTTAACCGTTTGTGGACCAGCCGCCGCAGTTATACTGCGGCAGGTTGGCTCCGCTGCGCAAACAGTCGTAGCGGTACGTTGGCCGCTTTACGTGGGCTAGCAGGCGTGCGCACGTGCGCGCTGCATCGTAGCGGGGGGGGGGCAATGTTCATGACCGACGATCTCCGGGCACAAGAGGCAGAACAGGCAGTGAGGAAATGCAGATTGTGAGTTCCTAATAGCTAGGAGCCACGATCTGTCATTTCCTCTAGGTCAGTCCCATCCCCCCTTCAGTTAGAACACACATTAGGGAACACAATTAACCCCTTGATCGCCCCCTAGTGTGATGGAGTCGATAAAATTATTATTTTGTGTTTATGTTATTTTTCTCCTAACCACTCAAATATTGCTTTCCTTTCTTATATTGTTTTATTTCTTTTATTTATTGATATAAATATATATATATATGTGTGTGTGTGGTTGTGTTACAATACTATTATTTTCCTTGAAAAAGTCATTATAGAGTTAAAAACCTTCAGGAGTGATTAAGTGAAAACTGCTGCTACTCGTCCCCTCCTCTCTCCTTCCTGCCCCTTCCATCGAGCAAAAGAAAGATGGCCCCTATGAGTGTGGAATGTAAGCCACCAGGTCAAGATCAGATGTCACAAGAGAAGACCATATGTGGATTAGCGAATCAGATGTACGCATATGAATGGCAATTGCATATGTCACTCTATCTATAAAGCTGTAAGGCCAATAAAGGTTCCGTCTCTCTTGCTGTTGCAATGGTGGAAGATGTAGACTGAATTTCCCTTTTTTCTGCGTGCTTCACTATTATGAAATTTGGCTCAGAGGCAGAATGGGTTATGCCCTGGAGTTGTGCCAGGGGGTATCCTTATCACTAGCGTTAACCCCCTTCCCTGCCAGTGGCACTGATCGCTGTATAAATGACAATGGTCCAGAAAATGTGTCAAAAATGTCCGATTTGTGTCCGCCATAATGTCGCAATGAATATCATAGATCGCTGCCATTACGAGTAAAAAAATAAATAATAATAATAAAATTGCCATAAAACTATACATTTTGTAGACGCTATACCAATCAATAAACGCTTATTGGGATTTGTATTACCAAAAATATGTAGAAGAATACATATCACCTAGACCAGTAATGGCGAACCTTTTTGAGCCCGAGTGCCCAAACCGCGATGCAAAACCAACTTATTTCTTTCAAAGTGCCAACACAGAATTAAACCTACCAGCGGCTCTGTACAGAGGATGGGACTGATCATCACTCTGAATGGGCCCTAAGGGACCAAAAATTTACGATTCTGCCAGATTCACTCAGAATGCAGGGTTCAGGAATGCATTGTGCTCAGAATGCACTATGCAACATACACTGACCTACCTGATATAACACTGACCTACCTGACACATGCACTCACCTACCTCCTCGATATCCCCTGGCGTGCCGACAGAAAGGGCTTGGAGTGCCAGCTGTGGCACCTGTGCCATAGGTTCGCCATCACTGACCTAGACTGAGGAAAAATGAACTTAAAAAAAAAAAAATTGAGGATATGTATTATAGCAAAAAGTACAAAATATTGTTATTTTTTTTTCAAAATTGTTGCTCTATTTTTGTTTATAGCGTAAAAAAAATTAAAAATAAATCGCAGAGGTGATCAAATACCACCAAAAGAAAGTAATATTACTTTCTGCTATAAAACATATTCATATAAATAAACATATTCAATAAATCATTTTTTTTTAAAAAGTCAAAATTCTTTATAAATGTTGCCCAAAATGTATTCTACCACATGTCTTTGATAAAAAAAAAAAACAATAAGTGTATAGTGTCATGAAAAAGTATTCATACCCCTTGATATTTTCCACATTTTGTGGAATATATATATATATATATATATATATTTTTATGTGTATAAAAATAAAAAAATAAAACAGAGGTGATCAAATCCTACCAAAAGAAAGCTCCATCTGTGTGAAAAAAATGATATACATTTCCTTTGGGTGGAGCGTTGCATGACTGTGCAATTACCAGTTAAAGTTGTGCAGTGCTGAATAGCAAAAAAATGGCCTGGTCATGAAAAAGTAGGGGGGGGGGGGGTAAAACCTTGCAGGGCTGAAGTGGTTAAACATTCCATAAGGAGGGGAAGAGAGGAACCAAGAAAGGTAAAATCTAAGCAGATGAATCTTCAGCTGGGGCCCTTTAAAAATCCGAGTTTCAGGATGCGTTGTGTAATCCAAACATGGAAGTCGCTTTGTTTTGTTTTTTATTGTTGCATCGCATCGTTTTAATTCCAAATACACAACGCAGCGCGGTGTGCACCCCGGGGACCTCTTCCTGAACCTGGAGGGCACTTGTTGTCTAAGTTCAATCTTTGAAAATCTTGTCGGTTCGGAGGAAGAGCTCCCGCTGCCGAGTATCAAAGAACAATCTCTCTTTACAGGGAAAAAAACTGATGATACGAAACAGAGAAATTCATGTTGTGTCACCTCGCTGAATCATCCAGGAGAAGGGACAAGCGGAGGACTTCGCAGTCACTCCCTATTCACGGATCTATCCATCTCTCTTCCTCTCCCCCTCCCCTTGTCTTGATCATATAAAAAGATGGTTTTAGAAGCCCCCCATCATATCAGAGGCCTCCAAACATGTGTCAGAGGTCTCCCCAATCCCAGCAGTCCCCCCCTTCACATCAGAGCCCCCCATCGCATCAGAGGTTTCCCCATAACAACAAAGCCCCCATTACATCAGAACCCCCCCCCCCCCCATGACATCAGAAGCCCCCTTTTGCATTAAAGGTCCCCCATTACAACAAATCCCCCCCCCCCCATCTCATCAGATGCCCCCCCATTACAACAAATCTCCCCTTCACATCAGAGGCCCCCATCACATCAGAGCCCCCCCCCATCTCATCAGAGACCCCCCATCACATCAGAGGTCCCCCCATCACATCAGAGGTCCCCCATCGCATCAGAGGTTTCCCCATAACAACAAATCCCCCCCATCTCATCAGATGTCCCCCCATTACAACAAATCTCCCCTTCACATCAGAGGCCCCCATCACATCAGAGGCCCCCCCCATCTCATCAGAGACCCCCCATCACATCAGAGGTCCCCCCATCACATCAGAGGTCCCCCATCACAACAAAGCCACCCATCACATCAGAAGCCTTCAATCATGTCAGAGGTCTCCCATCAAAACAAATCCCCCTTTCACATCAGAGGCCCCCCATCACATCAGAGGCCCCCATCACACCAGAGGTCCCCCCATAACACCAGAGGTCCCCCCATCACACCAGAGGTTCCTCCATCACATCAGAGGTCCCTCCACCACAACAAAGCCCCCCATCACATCAGAAGCCTTCAATCATGTCAGAGGTCCCCCATCACAACAAATCCCCCCTTCAAATCAAAGGTTGCCCCATCACAACAAAGCCCCCATCACAACAAAGCCCCCCATCACATCAGAGGCCCCCCATCACATAAGAGATCCTTGCTATCACAACAAAGCCCCCTATAACATCAGAAGCCTCCCCTCATGTGCAAGGTCCCCCATTACAACAAAGCCCCCCCTTTACATCAGAGGCCCCCATCATATCAGAAGCCCCCTATCGCATCAGAGGTATCTCCATTGCAACAAATCTCCCCTTCACATCAGAGGCCCCCATCACATTAGAGGTCCCCCCATCACATCAGAGGTCCCCTATTACATCAGAGGTCCCTCCATCACAACAAAGCCCCCCCCCCCCATCACATCAGAAGCCTTCAATCATGTCAGAGGTCCCCTATCACAACAAATCCCCCCTTCACATCAGAGATCCTTCCCATCACAACAAAGCCCCCATCACATCAGAGATCCCCCTTCAAATCAGAGGCCCAATCACAACAAATCCCCCCTTCACATCAGAGATCCTTCCCATCACAACAAAGCCCCCATCACATCAGAGATCCCCCTTCAAATCAGAGGCCCAATCACAACAAATCCCCCCTTCACATCAGAGATCCTTCCCATAACAACAAAGCCCCCTATCGCATTAGACATCCCTCCATTGCAATAAATCCCCCCATTACATCAGAGATCCTTCCCATCACTACAAAGCCCACCATCACATCAGAAGCCTCCAATCATGTCCGAGGTCCCCCATTACAACAAAGCGCCCCCTTCACATCAAAGACCCCATCACATCAGAGGTCCTCCCCATCCCAACAAAGCCCCCCATCACATCAGAGTGCCCAGAAAGCCCCCCCCTTACATCAGAGTCCCCTGAAAGCCTCAGCCTTGCATCAGGGTCCCCAGAGAGCCCCCCCCCACTTACATCAGGGTCTCCAGACAGCCCCTATTACATCAGAGTCCCCAGTAAGCCCCCCTTACATCAGAGTCCCCAATAAGCCCCCCTTACATCAGAGTCCCCAGAGAGCCCCCCCCTTACATCAGAGTCCCCAGAGAGCTCCCCACCTACACCAGGGGTCCCTAATGAGACCCCCCCCCCCCACTTACATCAGGGTCCCCAGAGAGCCCCACCTTACCTCAGAGTTCCCAGAGAGACGTTCCTTACATCAGGGTCACCAGAGAGAGGGCGGGCAGTGAGAGATGATGTAATCTCTCTGCTGCCCGCAGCCGCACAGTGAGAGCGGAACAGCGGTAATGTAGGGCCGGTGGTGAGAGATGATGTCATCTCTCTGCTCTCTCTCGCCCGCCCGCCTCTCCTGTGCCGGCTGTCCACTCTCTGGCTCTCAGGTGCCAGCCGCACGGCTGCAGAGAGGCCCTGGCCGGTAGTGGGCCGTGGCCCTGTGGTTGGGGACCCCCTGGGACTCGGGGCTATGGGCCCCAGATTCAGGGCTATATCCCCAAAAGCCACCCCCTAGCGACGCCACTGCTGACAGGTTCACTTTAATTCTACCAAATTCAATTCTGGTTCATATCTTATTTAGTCTGTACATTCAATACAATTCTAACCTGTATGGCAGGAGAGATGAATAGACAGCATGCAGAGTTCAGGCATGGGTCAGGAGCCAAGGATGTGACACCTAGACAGATATGGCAGTATAAGAAAAAAGGCAAAATTTCCATACAATTATGTATATACAACATACAGTATACAATATATATATATATATATATATATACATTTTTTAGCTAGCATTTCCATTTGAATGGGTGCAGCACTTTGCATAATGAGCGCGTTTGATAACGAGTCTGAATTACGCCTGTGTCACCTACAATGGGGTTTACAAATAATCCTAATTGCGCCTTATCCTAAGCCTTTTCCACTTCCCGCGCCGCATCGTTCTGACACGCGGGTCCTGACGGGGAGATGTTGCTTTGGTACAAAGCGCACACCTTCCAGAAGTGCCTGTCAGGACCTGTTTAATTGGGGGAAGACGGCGCTTTCTCTGTAGCTTTGAGCCGCCGCGATTCCCAATTAGGATGCCAAGGTGAGCTGCAATGTCAGCCTGGATGCTGTCAGGGAATGTAAAGTGGATCTGCCATGGCAAGTTAAAGTTTTCTAATGGAAAACAACATGTTGTTTTTAGATATGCTTGAGGATGTTACTTTAAAATAGACAGTCGATACAGACAGGCGAACAAGGCAGGGCTGGTACCAGTGTTGCCAACATCCGTATTTTTATGGACAGTTCGTAAAAAAACAGGCACTTTTTCTCCCGGTTCGTAAATTTCCGTGGTTGCGGGAATGTGCCAGTAAAAATAGCCGAGATTGGTTCGGCTTGGAACTGCGCATGGAGATTGGAGGCAGGGGGTGATGATGGCTGCAGTGGCACCGCAGAGGGGGATGGAGGCAGGGGGTGATTGGAAGCAGGGGGTGATGGTGGCTGCGGTGGCACCGCAGAGGGGGATGGAGGCAGGGGGAGATTGGAGGCAGGGGGTGATGGTGGCTGCGGTGGAACCACAGAGGGGGAGATTGGAAGCAGGGGGTCATGGTGGCTGTGGTGGCACCGCAGAGGGGGATGGAGGTAGGGGAGATTGGAGGCAGGGGGTGATGGTGGCTGCGGTGGCACCACAGAGGGGGATGGAGGCAGGGGGTGATTGCAAGCAGGGGGTGATGGTGGCTGCGGTGGCACCGCAGAGGGGGATGGAGGCAGGGGGAGATTGGAGGCAGGGGGTGATGGTGGCTGCGGTGGCACCACAGAGGGGGAGATTGGAAGCAGGGGGTGATGGTGACTGTGGTGGCACCGCAGAGGGGGATGGAGGTAGGGGAGATTGGAGGCAGGGGGTGATGGTGGCTGCAGTGGCACCCTAGAGGGGGATGGAGGCAGGGGGTGATTGGAGGCAGGGGGGTGATGGTGGCTGCAGTGGCACCGCAGAGGGGGATGGAGGCAGGCGGTGATTGAAGGCAGGGGGTGATGGTGGTTGCAGTGGCACCGTAGAGGGGGATGGAGGCAGGGGGGTGATAGTGGCTGCGGTGGCACCGCAGAGGGGGATGGAGGCAGGCGGTGATTGGAGGCAGGGGGTGATGGTGGTTGCAGTGGCACCGTAGAGGGGGATGGAGGCAGGGGGGTGATAGTGGCTGCGGTGGCACCGCAGAGGGGGGTGGAGGCAGGGGGAGATTGGAGGCAGGGGGTGTTAGTAGCAGGGGGTGATTGGAGCAGTGTTGCCAACCTACCAGATTGAAATTTACTGTCAGGACACCCGAAATTTACTGGCGCAGCCACGTTTTTACTGGCATTTTACAAAAGTTACTAAATTAAATTTTTAGGTGCAAATGTCAGTATTTAGGCTACAAACAAGTAGGCGAGGCAAACAGCAATGTGATTTAAGGTAGATATTAAGGTATTTTTTATATAATAAGGGCAAATTATTTAGTCACATCACCCCCTGCCTCCATCCCCCTCTGCCACCAACACCCCCTGCCTTCACCCCCCTCTGCGATGCCACAATCTCTCCCTGCCTCCGATCTTCCCCAGGCCCTCTGCCCCCAATCTCCCTCTGCCTCCAATCTCCCCCAGGCCCCCTGCCTCCAATCACCCCCTGCCTCCATCGTCCCCTGCCACACTTATGGGTGGCACAGATGGGCACTCATAGGTGGGCAAATTATTTAGTCACATCACCCCTGCCTCCCCCTCTGCCACCAACTCCCCCTGCCTTCACCCCCCTCTGCCACCAACACCCCCTGCCTTCACCCCCCTCTGCGGTGCCACAATCTCTCCCTGCCTCCAATCTTCCCCAGGCCCTCTGCCCCCAATCTCCCTCTGCCTCCAATCTCCCCCAGGCCCTCTGCCTCCAATCACCCCCTGCCTCCATCGTCCCCTGCCACACTTATGGGTGGCACAGATGGGCACTGATAGGTGGGCACTGGGCATGGATGGGCACTGAGAGGTGGCACTGATGGACACTGAGGGGTGGCACTGATGGCATTGCTGGGCATCACTTGTTTATATACTACTTTGTGCCAGTCAGTGCCCATGTTGCCAGTCAGTGCCCATTTGTGGGCACTGATTGGCATCTATTGTGCTCATTTTTTTGTTGTTTTTTTATTGTTGCCCCCTTCCCTGGTGGTCCTGGCGGCTTCCCTGGTGGTCCAGTTTGGGCATCTGAGGGGGGCTGCGCTGATAAACAATCAGCGCAAACCCCCCGTCAGGAGAGCTGCCAATCTGCTCTCCTCTACTCGCGTCTGCCAGAACGGCTCTTCCTGTTTACATCGCGATCAGCCGTGATTGGACACGACTGATCACCTGGTTACCGAGATCGGAGATGCAGGGTGTCAGACTGACACCCCGCATCAGCGATCGCCACGATGTGCGCCCCAACGTCAATAGACGTCCAGTCAGGATTACAGAACCACTTCCCGGACGTCACTATACTATTGACCGGGCGGGAAGTGGTTCAAAGAGTTGATCATAGAGGTCATAACACATGAATAGAATAATAAAAATGGATTGAAATTCCAAAAGCATAATCATAAATGAGCATAAAAACATGATGAAGCATATAACTTTTAACCATAAATATGTTAGATACAATGTTGGAGATACATAATATACATATACATCTTTTGTACTCTAAGCGTTTCGCAAGCTCTGCTCGCTTCCTCAGGAGTTGATGTGTGTACAAGATATCTAAAACAGTACATTTCAATAAGATATGACATTCAATGATGGTTAGAGAAGAAGCATGTCACCTCAATGAGGCACTCCATACATTATGGTCAATTGGTCCAAAAGACTGATGCCAAATGATGACAACGGGAAAATGCTCCAACCGGGGGCTGAAGAGAGGTTCCAAGCACTTGACAGAGACAAATGGTGGCAAGAGAAATGCAGAAGGATGAGAGGCTAACACACCCTCCCCTTGTCTGCATTCCTCTTGCTGCCACGTGTCTTAGGTAAGTGCTTGGAGCCAAAACAAGTGCTGGTTTTCGAATCCTTGCTGGCTACGTTGTTGAACAGCCTTGGAGGAGGGGCCCTGTCTGACTTTGTAGTTACAAAATACAGAGCACATGGGAACGTGGGACAAGGTCCTACATCAAATTTGTCCCCTGAGGCCAAGGGACAGAACAGTAATAAAAAAATTGAAGTGAGAGTTCCTCTTTGAGCTTAAAGATTTTATGGCCCCGATTCACATACATCGGCGCATATTTATGCCGCCGTAGCGTATCTCTTTTACGATACGTCGGCGCAGCATGGAGAGGCAAGCACGGAATTCACAAAGCAAATGCTCCCAACTTTGCCCCAGCGTAGCGTATATTTCGTAGTGCGGAAGTGAAAGTGGGCTGGAAGTGGGCGTGATCCATGTTAATGAAGCGTGACCCCATGCAAATGATGGGCCGGGCGCCAGACAAGTACTTAAACTAAACTGTGCATGCGTCGGGACATGGACGTAATCCCGTGCGCATTTGTACAACCACATCAGAACAACTGCCTAAGATACGGCGGATTGTTGTGTACGCCGTGAACGTAACTTACGCCCAGCCAGACCCACATCGGCCCATATTCACAGACGTCCAACGTACAATCTGTAGGCTTGTGTTCCCTGGTCCATACATTTGCATGGGTTGCGCCTCATCTATGGGGAATAACTTTACGCCAAACGTAAAACTTACGCAAACCACTTAAATCATGCGCCGGGCTCAAGTACGTTCGTGAATCGGCGGATCTCCCTCATTTGCATATTTGAATAGAAAATCAATGGGAGCATAAATATGCGCTCACTCTACGCCGGCGTAGGCAAGTTACGTAGGTGGGATGAAGTCTGTTTTTAGGTGTATCTTGTGGGTCCGGCGCACAGATACGACGGCGCATATTTGTACTTATGCGCAGGGCTGGACTGGGACAAAAATTTGGCCCTGGACTTTATCCAGACCGGCCCACTTTGACAGGTCTCTCCCATGGCGGCCGGACAAACCCCCTCCTCCGGCCGCCCAACCCTGATGTCCACCCAAGCCCCTCCTCCCCTTGATTAGCCATTGTACTTTATTACATGATTCTCTGGCACCCCAATACGCCTCTATCCCCCCCCATGATGCTCTGGTCTCCCATGCACCTCTATTCCCCCCCCCCCCCCCCCCATGATGCTCTGGTCCCCCGCAGCATTCAGCTCCTCTCCCTGGTTAGTTAACTTCAGTGTGACTGAATACAGACATGCCCCTCCGGGAGTCGCACTGAGAAGCTCATCATACGATCCGGAAGGACGGCGAGGACGGCGGCCACACACAGCTGTGACATAAGCTTCCTCGGCACTCGTTCTCCTGCTTTTTCCTCCCCCCGCTCTCCAACCTGTCTGCTCCTGCAGAGAATCTACTGTATATGGAGAGCGGGGGAAGGAAAGACCAGGGGAACGAGTGCCAAGGAAGCTTATGTCACAACTGTGTGCGGCCGCCGTCCTTCCGGATCGTAGGAAGGAAGCCGGCCCACTGAGCCATCGGCCCACCGGGAAACTCCCTGTAGTCCCGATGGCCAGTCCATCCCTGCTTACGCGGCGTATCTGGAGATACGTCGGCGTAAGTGCTTTGTGAATCCGGGCCTATGTGTTTAGTTAAAAATATTGCATTAGCTTCTTTTTAGCTTTACCAGTTACATGGCTTTTTGCATATTCCTCAGCCGGTGAACGCATTCAGCCTTTAATAAGGCATTGGAGACATCGTTCAGGAACCCCCCACAGAAAGCAGCTAGCCTGGGGAAAATTGATTTCTGATTGGTTGCTGGGGGTTAGCGCACATTAACGAGTGCTCTTTGCTTATTAAATAATCTTGATTTTCTGTTAAGGTCTATCCGCCACCAGGAGGTCGAGCGCGCTGAATATTTGAGCGTTTCCATGTAAATTCTTCTGATTAGTCCTTGCCTCCCTCCCTCCTCGCTCATTTTATTTTTATTTCTTGAGATCACTAGTTGTAACCCAGTTCAGCGATACCTAATTTCATGCTGTGTTAATATCCACCTACGCAGCGTGCTGGCAAAATACCAGAGCGCACGTTTCTATTTTCTGAAAATTCATCAAAATAAAGCTCGTCCCTCCCTCCGGTGAGCGGCAACTTCTCGTCGCACACGCCTCGGAAACTTTCATCTCTCCCCCTTTGATAGGCGGCTGAATAACGAGCGGTTCTGGCGCAATTCCCTAATGACCCGGGAAGCTCAATCGCACCTGGCGCGCGCGGTCTGTAGAGATGAGCGAACGTCTGAAAAGTTTGATCAGTCTTGTGGACTTTTTTGAACACAAAGTCCTGTTGAAGTGAACGGGATATCCAAACCAGACTCCGTAAAAATGGTTTATCATGGAGGAGCAAACGATACAAAAATATACATGAGGATCTAGGAAGGTTCTGACCGCCCAATCAGGGCCGTCTTTAAAGTGGTTGTAAACCTCACTTTTTAAATTTTACCTACAGGTAAGCCTATAATAAGGTCTATAATAAGGCTTGTAGGTATAAAGAATATCTCCTAAACCTGTACTGTTTAGGAGATATTCCCCTCGCAATGCGCCGCTGATTGCAGCGGCGCATGCACAGGGGGGAATCCATGGCAAAAGGACCGGCGTCCGCCGGACCTTGCCGATTTGAAATCTCCCGCCCGCGTCATCGCCGTTCCAGCCGATCACATCGCTGTAGCGGCGATACCCGGAAGACACGCCGAGTCAAGATGACATTTCGCTCGGCGTGGACCAGGTAAGTTCTCTTCTCCTCGTTCCGAGGTAAGTATTTCATAATCAGCTAATATGCGGTGCACTAGCTCATTATGGCTTTTGCCTTGCAGGTTTAAAAAAAAAAAAAATGTATATGCGGTTTACAACCGCTTTAACCACTTCAGCCCCGGACCATATTGCTGCTCAATGACCTGGCCACTTTTTGCGATTCGGCACTGCGTCGCTTTAACTGACAATTGCGCGGTCGTGCGCCGTGGCTCCCAAACAAAATTGACGTCCTTTTTTCCCCACAAATAGAGCTTTCTTTTGGTGGTATTTGATCACCTCTGCGGTTTTTATTGTTTGCGCTATTAAACAAAAATAGAGCGACAATTTAAAAAATATATATATATTTTTTACTTTTTGCTATAATAAATATCCCCTAAAATATATAAAAAAAAATATTTTTTTCCTCAGTTTAGGCCGATACGTATTCTTCTACATATTTTTCGTTAAAAAAATCGCAATAAGCGTTTATCGGTTGGTTTGCGCAAAAGTTATAGCGTCTACAAAATAGGGGATAGTTTTATGGCATTTTCATTAATATTTGTTTTTACTAGTAATGGCGGCGATCAGCGATTTTTATTGGTACTGCGACATTATGGCGGACACTTCTGACACATTTTTGGGAACATTGGCGATCAGTGCTATAAAAATGCATTGATTACTGTAAAAATGTCACTGGCAGGGAAGGGGTTAACACTAGGGGGCGAGGAAGGGGTTAAGTATGTTCCCTGGGTGTGTTCTAACTGAAGGGGGGGTGGGACTGACTGGGGGAAAAGACAGATCGCTGTTCATACATTGTATGAACAGACAATCAGGCATTTCTCCCCCTGACAGGACCGGGAGCTGTGTGTTTACACACACAGCTCCCGGTTCTCGCTCTGTAACGAGCGATCGCGGGTGCCCGGTGGTGATCGCGCAGCCGAGCCGACCTGCCGCCATATATGCTCCTGTATGTTGTAAGCATTTTTTTTTTTTCAATAAAAAGTTATTTGAGAAAAAAGTAAAGCCATGTTGGGGAGGGGACACAGCAAACATCTGGAAGACGGTCTCCTGGTCACATGACACCGAAATTGAACTTTTGTCCTAAAAGCAAAACGCTATCGGCTAGATTCAGGTAGATGTGCGTAACTTTGTGCGGGCGTAGCGTATCCTATTTACGTTACGCCTCCGCAACTTTTACAGGCAAGTGCTGTATTCACAAAGCATTTGCTCCATTAGCTGCGGCAGCGTATCGTAAATGTGCCGGCGTATCTGCACGTAATTCAAATAAGGCAGGTAGGGGGCGTATTGAATGTAAACTAATCGTGACCCGACGTAAACGACGCGCCGAATGAACTGCGCATGCTCCAAATTACGCCGCAAATACGCATTGGTTTCAACGTGAACGTAACTTACGCAAAGCCCTATTTGCGAACGATTTATGCAAACGACGTAAACGACGGAAAATTCTATGCTGTCCTGACGTCCATACTTAACATTGCGTACGCCACTGGCGTAGCGAGGGGGGGGGCAGGGGGGGCTCCTGCACCGGGCGAAAAATTGCGGAATGCGCCGCCGCCGCCTCAGGAAAGGCCGCGGCTTGGGCCTAGCACTGGAGCTGTCGGCCATCTTGGCACACCCGGCGGCGGCGCGCCTGGTTGGCTGGTGGAACTGTCTGTCTCCCTTGATGTGGGAGTGGCGGGAAACACCAGCCAACCAGACAGAAGGGTGCGCTGATTGGCCTAGAACATGTGTTTACAGAGCGGCGCGGCGGCGGCAAGTTTCTCCAGCAAGGTAAGAAGGGGGGGGGGGGTGTCGGTGTAAATCTTAAGGGGTGCTCTGCCTGATCCCCACCTATCCACCTCAGAGCCTGTTATTTTAGTAAGACTGCTGGGACTTGTAGTTCTCCTGGGGCTCATGGAGATTGGAGAACTACAAGTCCCAGCAGGTTATACATTATCATACAATAAGGCTCTGAGGTGGATGGATGTCCGGACACCCATCCATCTCGGAGCCTTGTATTATAACCTGCTGGGACTTGTAGTTCTCAATCGTCTCCTGGGGCTCAGGTGCATGCGATCCACCATCTATGGGACTACAAGTCCCAGCAGTAAGAAAAACTGAACAAAGATGGTGGATTGCATGCACCTGAGCCCCAGGAGACGATGGAGAACTACAAGTCCCAGCAGGTTATAATATATGTCTGGAAGCTCCAGTGGTGAGGTGGATGACAATTGGTGGCTCATGTCAATTGGTGGACAGTGGTGACAATTGGTGGCTCAGTGGTGACAATTGGTGGGACAGTGGTGACAATTGGTGGCTCAGTGGTGACAATTGGTGGGACAGTGGTGACAATTGATGGCACAGTGGTGACAATTGATGGCATGGTACAGTGGTGGCAATTGATTGGCATGGCGCCCTGTGATTGGGCGTATGTGGTCATGCGCTAGCGCCGGGGGGGGGGGGGGGGGGGGCGAAAAAAAAGTTTTGCCCCGGGCGCCCATAACTCTGATTACGCCACTGGCGTACACCACATATAGCAGTGGTAAAATGTGAAGCATTTTAAGGGGTATGAATACTTTTTCAAGGCACCTTATATAGAGGAATCAGGACCTCCTTCCTCCTGCTGGTGACCCCTCTAGTGATATAAAGATCTATATAGAGGAATCAGGACCCCCTTCCTCCTGATGAAGACCCCTCCATTTATATAAAGATCTATATAGAGCAGGGGTCCTCAAGGGGTCCTCAAAATACGGCCCTCCAGCTGTTCAGGAACTACAATTCCCATCATGCTTAGTCATGTCTGTGAATGTCAGAGTTTTGCATGGGATGTGTAATTCCACAACAGCTGGAGGGCCGTAGTTTGAGGATCCCTGATATAGAGGAATCAGGACCTCCTTCCTCCTGCTGGTGACCCCTCTAGTGATATAAAGATCTATATAGAGGGATCAGGACCTCCTTCCTCCTGCTGGTGATCCCTCTAGTGATATAAAGATCTATATAGAGGGATCAGGACCTCCTTCCTCCTGCTGGTGACCCCTCTAGTGATATAAAGATCTATATAGAGGAATCAGGACCTCCTTCCTCCTGCTGGTGACCCCTCTAGTGATATAAAGATCTATATAGAGGGATCAGGACCTCCTTCCTCCTGCTGGTGACCCCTCTAGTGATATAAAGATCTATATAGAGGAATCAGGACCTCCTTCCTCCTGCTGGTGATCCCTCTAGTGATAGAAAGATCTATATAGAGGGATCAGGACCTCCTTCCTCCTGCTGATGACCCCTCTAGTGATATAAAGATCTATATAGAGGGATCAGGACCTCCTTCCTCCTGCTGGTGACCCCTCTAGTGATATAAAGATCTATATAGAGGAATCAGGACCTTCTTCCTCCTGCTGGTGACCCCTCTAGTGATATAAAGATCTATATAGAGGGATCAGGACCTCCTTCCTCCTGCTGGTGATCCGTCTAGTGATATAAAGATCTATATGGAGGAATCAGGACCTCCTTCCTCCTGCTGGTGACCCCTCTAGTGATATAAAGATCTATATAGAGGGATCAGGACCTCCTTCCTCCTGCTGGTGACCCCTCTAGTGATATAAAGATCTATATAAAGGAATCAGGACCTCCTTCCTCCTGCTGATGACCCCTCTAGTGATATAAAGATCTATATAGAGGGATCAGGACCTCCTTCCTCCTGCTGGTGACCCCTCTAGTGATATAAAGATCTATATAGAGGGATCAGGACCTCCTTCCTCCTGCTGGTGACCCCTCTAGTGATATAAAGATCTATATATAGGAATCAAGACCTCCTTCCTCCTGCTGGGGACCCCTCTAGTGATATAAAGATCTATATAGAGGAATCAGGACCTGATTCCTTCCCCTAGTAGGACTCCCTCTAGTGATTTAATGATCTCCATGGGGGAATCGGGACCCGGCACCTGAACCCATAACCCCGCACAAGGCAGCGGCGATGGCCCCAGGATGTAATTGGAAGAAATAGGCTTTGTTGGGATTGAATGCTGAGTGACCTCACACAATACAATACAGCTATGGAATAAAGTAACGTATGACGGTAACCCCGTAGTCACCTTTAAATCTTGCTGTAATATTGATCAGAACGGTAGAATTTTTTCTCATTGTGATGTGAAGTTTTCCGAGTTCCCTTTTCATTCTGCCTCGGCGTGACGCCTCCGTTCTGTTCCAACTGTACTTTTCTTTTCTTCGCGACTTTGTTAATTACAATACCCACTGCCTTTAATTAAATCTACCCTGAACTCGCTCAGCTCAAGCGGCTCACAATGTACCCCTGCAGGAGAGCGCTGTGCAGCAAATCGGAGGAAAATAGGCCGTTGGGAAGGTGATGCTAACTGACTGCGCCGTTGAAAAGTCTCCTGAGCGCGGTTCCTGCGCCGACGTTGTGCTGTAATTACAGCAATTGTGTTGTTTTCTAGGCGCCGCGTTGTTTTAGTGAAGTTGACTCTGATTATGTTTTATCGTTGGAATCTAGAGCAAAAAAAAAACGGAAAATGGCTGATGTTGGAAGTGTAAAATACGATCGTTTTGGATGCGTTGTTTGCAAACTGTCAGTCGGGTTCCAGGCGCCGAGAATGCCAACATCATTTAGCGGCGTTGCCTCCAATTCCCTTCCCCAATCTTTTTTATTTTAAACCCAATTAACGTCATTTTATCTCGTTTTCATGGAAATGCCTTACCACTTAAGACCCGGACCAATATGCAGGTTAAGGACCAGGCCCCTTTTTGCGATTCGGCACTGCGTCGCTTTAACTGACAATTGCGCGGTCGTGCGACGTGGCTCCCAAACAAAATTGGCGTCCTTTTTCCCCCACAAATAGAGCTTTCTTTTGGTGGTATTTGATCACCTCTCCGGTTTTTATTTTTTGCGCTATAAACAAAAATATGGCGACAATTTTGAAACAAAATAACAATATATTTTACCTTTTGCTATAATAAATATCCCCAAAAAATATATAAAAAATATATTTTTTCCCTCAGTTTAGGTCGATACGTATTCTTCTACCTATTTTTGGTTAAAAAAAATCGCAATAAGCGTTTAACAATTGGTTTGCGCAAAATTTATAGCGTTTACAAAATAGGGGATAGTTTTATGGCATTTTAATTAATTTTTTTTTTTTTTTTTTTTTTATCAAATAACTTTTTATTGAAAACAAAGGGATTGCTTACAACATACAAGAACATATGATACAGCATAAGGAGGTAAGGCACTGGGGGACAGGCATTCAGATAGTGAGTAATGCGGACCATCTTCACGCTCCTAGGCTGATACTGACTACTGATGGTGGCGATCATCGATTTTTTTTGTGACTGTGACATTATGGCGGACACATCGGACAATTTTGACACATTTTTGGGACCATTGTCATTTTCACAGCAAAAAGTGCTATAAAAATGCACTGATTACTGTGAAAATGCCAATTGCAGTTTAGGAGTTAACCACTAGGGGGGCGCTGTAGGGGTTAAGCGTGACCTCATATGTAGAATTAGAGATTGAATCCACGCTAGGGAAAATATCTTATTTAAAATATATGTACTGCAGGAATGATGATGTGTGTGTAGTTACAATAGATGTACCATGTATAGTATATAAGTGGCTGTCCCTACATATATTCCACCAAAGTGAAATATGAAATTGAACGAGAAAAGAAGAGGGGTAGTAGGTGTTGGCGCCTACTTAAATGTAAATGATATGGTATATACTTGATAGACCAGAGTGATGAATAATAAATAATGTGCACAGGCTCTTACCTAGAGCAAGCACATTATTTATTATTCATCACTCTGGTCTATCAAGTATATACCATATCATTCACATTTAAGGAGGCGCCAACATCTACTACCCCCCTTCTTTTCTCGTGACCTCATATGTGTTTCTAACTGTAGGGGGGGCGGGGCTGGATGTGTGATATCAGGGAACAGACGACCACTGACATTGCGACTGTGAAGAACGGGGAAGGTGTGTTTACACTCACCTCTCCCCATTCCTCAGCTCCTGTGACCGATCGTGGGACACCGGCAGCGATTAGGTCCCGCGGGCGTGGTCACGGAGCTTCGGACCGGGTCCCGGGCACGCGCGACCCACGGCTGGGCTCTTAAAGGCGACGTACCTGTATGTGCCTGTGCCCACCTGTGCTATTCTGCCGCGGCTTCCACCTAGTCCGCCGCGATCCAGGGAAAAGGTTGCGGACTAGGCCGAAGCCGCGGCCTCGCCTAAAAAATCCTGCCTGCAGCTCGCCATGATCCTGGCAAAAGGCCGCGGACTAGGCCGAAGCCTCGCCTAAAAAATCCTGCCCGCAGCTCGCCGCAATCCTTATAAGAAGGCCGCGAGGTCGGCCTCACGGCCATTTCCCAGGACTACGGCGATCTGCGGGCAGGATTTTTTAGGCTAGGCCGCGGCTTCGGCCTAGTCCGCGGAGCGCCGGTCCTAAGTTTTTAGACAAGGCAGCGGCTTTAGCCTAGTCCGCGACCCTTTCCCAGGATCGCGGCAGACTAGGCCGAAGCCACGGCCTCGCCTAAAAACTTAGGACCGGTGCGGTGTCAATCAGGAAAAAAAAGCATGCACTGTCAGAATTTCCGACCAAAATCTCACATGGGACTTTTTGCTGGCGGAATTTCCGACCGTGTGTGTAAGGGACCCTGCCAGAGTCAAGTATAATGTAAACGATACACCTTACCCCTGCACTCCTGGACTAAGAAAACAAATGCCCAGTTTTCCTTTATTAACACAAGGTACCACTCCTTCTTCTGTTTGTCTCGGCACACATTTCAGCATCTCCCCGAGCGGTTTTCGCACACTTTGCATGCGTCGTTCCTCAGAGTGGGGCTATTCAGGCCTCGCTGACAGCTGATTGGTCTCAGATGTATAGGAAACAATACGATTTAATGGGAAACCCAGCCGAGAGTAATTGCCGCAGAGTCTCCGGAGAGCGAACATCAAGCCTTTCCTTTGTGCCGTGTTGTTAAGTAATGTTATAATCGCACATTAATAATCTTTCTTCTATATATATCCTTCTGTGGCAGCCGTCCTGTCATGGCTTCTAAGATATTTCATTGTTCCGTGGTTGGCGGTTATTACCAGCCGCACGCCTCAAACGTCAGAGCCACTCTCTCCGGCTGGCAAAATGGGGAAGCAACCAAGATCTAATATCAGTGTCCATGCCGTATGAATATAATGCTAAGTGTGCTACATTTGTATCTGCCTGAGGTTCCTGAAAAGGACCTGGCTTCTGTGGACGTTGGGGCACTTGATTTGACAGGCGAGCTTGTGCTGTTAGCAGTGGCGGCTGGTGCTCAACATTTTTGGGGGGCGCAAACAAACTGAAAAATACTGGGGAAAAAAACACCCATCAATTACAGACTCACTGTGCCCATCAAATGCAGCCACTGTGCCCGTCAAATGCAGCCCCCACGGCCTCATTCGGATCCCAGTGTCCGTCAACGAAGCTCCCATTGGAGCAGAACTTGTGCTAACTTGGCTGCAAGATACAACGCAGCGGGCGGAGGTCCCGAGTGTGAATTGGGAAGTTGTATTTGATACAGGTGTCATCACTGAAGGGAAGGATGTGCCTCCAACCATGACACCTACCTTGAAGAGGTCTCCTGAGGCCTGTGTGATGCCAGGACTGGGACACTCCCGCACACTGCCCAAACTTGCCCGCCTGCAAAGGATTTTGATGAAAAGGGTAGCACTCGATTATGGGTGGGAGTTCCCTTATGTGTCTGAGGCCACTATGAAGGAGATTGAGGACAAACATGAGAAATGGTATCAGGAAGCCATTTGGGACTACCTTAACGTGCCAAAGCCATCCCGGGATTTCAAGGTGTCGTTCATTCTGTCTCATCAATTTGAAGGTTGTCGGCAGTCCTGGAGCTATGGCCGGCACATCTATGCTGATCGGGTGATTATTCAACGGCCTGGAAAGGATGACCAGATCTACACGATTACCACCCTTGAGAACCAGGGAAAAACCCTTACCTTTTACCGATCCCAGGTTCTATCTGTAAGGAGAACCGGCAGAACTTGCTCGCAGGGTTCCCCCCCTTTTTAAGAAGTCCAAAAGAAACTATACTTTCTTTCTTGCTGTTGCAGAGATGTGTTAGACTTTGGGGGGAAAGAACCTAGTCCGTTTAGATTAGAACCCATGAGGACTTTGTGGTCAAGAAAGTATCTTTGTTGGCAAAAAGTGGTGCACAATCAGATCATATACTCTGCCACCAGAGGGCAGTGTTCCGTAACTCTTAGGAGAGACTTTGCTTTTTTACTCTCTCCTTTCTTTATATTTTTTTGCCAAGCACTTAGGTTTTGAATGCTCTTTAGGGAAGAAGGAAGCTCCATCTTTAACACAGAAGGAGCAGCTTAGCTCTTCCTTAGGGAATGTATATCATTTGTTATTGTGTGTGTTTTCTATTTTATTTTTCAGGTCCAATTGATCTTCTATCAAGACTGTCAGAGAATGGGACAGACTAGATAGATAGGAATAATAATGTGAATTGTACAGAATACTGTGATGTGATAACACTTGTTATATTTTATTTTTCTCTCTTTTCCTCTCTACTTTCATTTAATTGTTTTACTGTAACTGGTTCAGGTTTGGCGCTCAGGCTTGAGACACCATGGTTTTGACACCGGGGATAGTGTCTACCTTAGTGGGCGGAGTGTGTAACGGCCTGCTAATTTTTAGCCGGCGCTGTTTTAAATTTAGAGGGTAGTCTGAGAGTTAGTTGACTTAAGACCATATGATTTTTTTCCAAATTCGGGCCTCTGTTCCAGAAATGGCTGTACTGTGAGTGACCACTATTGTTGTCTGGGGTTCCATTACCATCCCAGGCCAAGGATGGCAGCAGTCAAGTCAAGGTGTTTTGGTGTTCCCCTCCGGCAGCCAATCAGGGGGAGTTGATGGTCCTGCTGTGCATGCTGGGGAGAAGTACTTAAGGGACAGATGTCATTGGTCTGGGGTAGTCGATCCTGGGTCTGTCCTACCACCACCCCCCTGTGTGTGGCCCTCCTGGCCGGGGGGGTGTGCTTAAGTGTTCCTGGCTCCGGGTCCACGTTGGTTCGGTAGTCAGACTGGGTCTATGTTTGTGAAGTGGTTCTGTGCTGTCCGTCCTGAGGGAGGAAGCCACTCGATGAAGAACCTGTCTTGGAGAGCACCGAGCATGAGGCTGGTATCTCAGGAGAGGCCTTGAACTTCATCGAAGGATGCATCATTACTGAAAGCCTGAATGATGGTCGCCTGTCAGTTCTAAGGCCTCGTACACACGAGGGGATATGTCCGCTGAAAACGGTCCGATGGACCGTTTCAGCAGACATCTCCGCTCGTGTGTATGGGCTAGCGGACAGATTTCTCCACCCGACAGATTTCAAAGCATGCTTTGAAATCTATCCGGTGGGAATCTGTCCGCCTGACAAGTCTGCTGGCTAGTACACTTACCAGCAGACATGTAGTCCCGCACCGCCGCCGCGCCGCCGCCGAATGGATTCGGCGCATGCGCGGAAGTGTTTTACTTCCTGGTGCGTGACGTAGCGGTGACGTGGCGGCGTCAACGTCACCGCCGCGTCACCGACACATCACCGCGCTGTCCGCCGGCGGGGAATTTGATCCGATGGTGTGTACACGCCATCGGATCAAACTCCAGATCGGACATATCCGATGGAAATGGTCCGCGGACCGTTTTCATCGGATATGTCCGATAGTGTGTACGAGGCCTAAGTTCACAAGAAGTTAATCGGGAGAGGTCCGGGTGCTGAATCCTGTGTTGAGAGGTTTTGGACCGGACATACCTCCATCTGTGGAAAGGTCTGTGGCAGGGACTGTACCATATTCCGTGTGCCATCTCGGCTGCTAGGTAAGTAAGAGAGCCCTATGCGGGTGTGCATTACCCACTCTGGCTAGAGTGCCAACGAAAGCTGTGTTGCTGGAAGCAGGAGTGTTTCCTGGCAGAAGTTATACACCTGAACCTATTACCTGTTACCCTTCCACCTCTTCAACTACTACTTTTATTCTTCTACCAAGTTCAGCAATAGGGATGAGCTCCGCGTTCGATTCGAACGTATGTTCGACTCGAACATCGTGTGTTCGACTATTCGTCGAAATTCGAACGTTATGGGCCGTTCACGTCAAATTCAAGTGGTGCGTCACGGCCCATAATTCACTGCGGCATTGCGCGCTGATGATTGGCCAAGCATGCACTATGACCCGCATGCTTGGCTAATCACAGCGTGCAAAAAACGGAGAGCCATAATTGGCCAAAGCCAGGGTGGCTTTGGCCAACTATGGCTCAGGGGGTTTAGTACACAAGGCCTGCAGGGCGGCTTTGTGTAGTGTGTTAACAGAGTTAACAGAGAACAGAGAGAACAGAGAGAGATAGAGATAGTGTCATTTTTTGCAGGTAAATAGAGCAGTCAGGCTAGTCAGTTAAAGTTACAGTGTGTAGAGGATATATATACATCCCAGGTGTTGTACATATATTTATACACTGTATAGCTTAGATAGATCAGTTCTTCCTAAATTACTGGCAGGCAGGTGATTGTGCTATTTAAAGACGTTATCACATGTATAGACACCCAGCAGGTACAATATTTAAAGGAATTTTTATTTTTTTATTTAAGCATCATAAAAATCACTGCTCCTGATGCAGGAGCAGTGATTTTAATGATGCATAAGTTAAAAATTAAAATAATGAAAAATTCCTTTAAGAGCTGAAACAATTAATCGATATTATAGATAATAATCGATATTCAAAATCGTTGTCAACGATTTTTATTATCGATTGGTGTGTCCGCACCTTCCGACTGTCCGTCCGCAGGCCTTCCGCCCATTCAAAGTCGCGGCCTCAATTACCGGCCGCCATGGGCCCACCGCGATTGAGCAGTGGGGGAGGTGGGGGAGCACGGAGGCACAGGATCCTGTGTTTTTCCCGTGCGCCCCCACCTCCCCTGCCACGCGATCACGGCGGGTCCGCGACGGCCGGTAATTGAGGCCGCGGCTTTGCGGCCTTGTGAAGTCCCAAGCTCTTCCTTCTGTGAGCTGGCGCCATCTGGTGGTGGCCGCTTGACATTACAAGTTAAACAGCAATTCCAATGTCATTTTTCACTATTTCACTGCCATCTCCTTCCCTATAATTAGAACCCCCAAACATTATATATATTTTTTATTCTAAAACCCTAGAGAATAAAATGACGATCATTGCAATACTTTGTCACGCCGTATTTGCGCAGCGGTCTTACAAGCGCACTTTTTTAGGATTTTTTTTTTTTTACAAAATTGTTTAAAATAAAACAGTAAAGTTATCCCATTTTTTTTTTTTAGATTGTGAAAGATAATGTTATGCTGAGTAAATTGATACCCAACACGTCACGCTTCAAAACTGCGTCCGCTTGTGGAATGGCGTCAAACTTTTACCCTTTAAAATCTCATAGGCGACGTTTAAAAAAATCTACAAGTTGCATGTTCTGAGTTACAGAGGAGGTCTAGAGCTAAAATTATTGCTCTAGCTCCAACAATCGCGGCGATACCTCACTTCTGGTTTGAATACCGTTTACATATGCGGGCGCGACTCACGTATGTGTTCGCTTCTGCACGTGCGAGCTCGCCGGGACGGGGCGCGTTTTCTGGCTCCTAACTTTTTTAGCTGGCTCCTAGATTCCAAGCAAATGAAAAAGGAATACTGCCCCAGCATTGGTGTTTCCGGAAGGAATAGTGCCCCAGCATTGGTGTTCCCAGGAGGAATAGTACTGCTGCAAAGTTGTGTAATGTTAACGTTAAACGTTTTTTAATCTGCCGTTTGAGTGTAACATGTTTTTTCATTATTATTGTTAAATAAACAAAAAAAATCCACATTACGTTTTTTTTAATGATTTTACCCGATTAATCGATTAATTGAAAAAATAATCGTTAGTTGCAGCTCTCATTCCTTTAAATATTGTACCTGCTGGGTGTTTGCCTGTGAAAACGTCTTTGAGAACCCGGGTCTTACCCCAGGGAACATTTTTTCAGGAGTCCTGCTCCATTGATACATGTTCCCTGGGGCAAGACCGGGTTCTCAAAGACGTTTTCCAACAATAACTTGCATATTAGGCTTTAAAATGAGCGTTTTTGAATTCGAACTTTCGAGTCCCATAGACGTCAATGGGGTTCTAAATGTTCGTGCGAACGCTCGGTCTGTTCGAAAGTTCTGGTGTGAACCAAACTGGGGGGGGGGGGGTGTTCGGCACATCCATAGTCTCTGTATGAGCCCGCGCAAATCTAAGGGTATGCTCATAATGAGATACGCATAAATGTTGCTAAGATACGAGCGGCGTAAGGCACTTACACCGTCGTATCTTAGATGCATATTTACGCTGGCCACTAGGTGGCGTTCCCATCGTAAAATATGCAAATGAGCAAATACGCCGATTCCCGAACGTGCGCCCCGGCCGGCGTATCTGTTTACACCGTTTACATAAGACTTACGCCTGGTAAAGTTACCCTGCTATAGTGAGGCGCAGCCAATGTTAGGTATGGACGTCGGGACCTCGCCGTATTGGACGTCGTTTGCGTAAGTCCATTCACAATGGAGTTACGTTCACGTTGCTTTGATTGACAATTTGCGACGTGATTTGGAGCATGCGCACTGGGATTCAGGCACGGCCGGCGCATGCGCAGTCCGTTCGACGCAGGGACGCGCTTGATTTAAATACTACACGCCCCCTACCCACCGAATTTGAATTCCGCCGTGTCATTTACGCTACGCCACCTCAACTTTACAGGCAAGTGCTTTGTGAATAAAGCACTTGCCTGAAAAAGTTACGTAAATGACATAAGTTACACCCACACAAAGATAAGACGGGCTACCTGAATCTGGCCCATATTGTATATCCAGTTGGTCTTCCCACCATAACTTGCCCGGTTTTCCTCTCTTGGGAATGTTCTGGAAAACCCGGCACGCAGTCACCCACCTCGCTTACCCCCCCCCCCCCCCCACCACCATGGCCCTGTTTCGAATTGCAGAGCAAACCCTTGGCACAGTGGAATTAAAAATCCCTGTTGCTGTAATAAGCAAACACCGCCACGCACAACACGCTCTTATTGACTATCAATTGGTTACAGTTGGTAATGATGTTAAATGCATTGTGTTAACCAGCCATTAACAGATGTGTAGCAATCTGGTATTGAGCGGAGCGGGTCTCCCGCTCTTTGCCAGATGAGTTGGGGTAGTTCATCATCGGAATGGAGTCAGTTTAGCACAATAATGAACATGATTACATTGTCTGCTGTTTACCCGGCGCACACAATCGTCTGGGGAGCGCGTGCACCGCGGCAGAGTCATCAGTTAAGTGACATGCGTCCGCAGCTGAGCGACGAGGGTTCCTGGTCTGCGATTTCCCTGCTTGCAAATGTTCAGGAGGTACGTAATGTACACAAGAGGTGACCGCGCTCGTGGGCACAGCGATGCCGGCGCGCTATGGGATACTTTTCTCGGCAAACAATGTAGCACTAGTACAGGGGTCTCCAAACTTTCTAAACAAAGGGCCAGATTATTGTCCTTCAGACATTAGGGGGCCCCTTCTGTAGGCATCCGCCCCTCACATGCGCCCATCATGAAGAAATCCGCCCCTTGAAGACTTGCACGAGCATCGGGAGCGCGTGGCACAATGTCGGCTATTGTGCGCAGGCACCGTCTACAGCTGATCATAAATGGTGTTCGGAGGCTTTCGGCTGCCCTGTACTGCGCAAGCGCTGCGCATGCGCCGTTCCGGGCGGGCATTTCTCGACAGCAGAGGCGGCTCTAGGCTTTGTAAGGCCTTAGGCAAAACTTGACATGGGGCCTCGCTCACACCCATCATGGGAAAAATAGTTCAAGGACAAGTGCCTCTTCCCCACAACCCTGGCCGGTGATTGTTGGGGTCTGTGGGCACGGGTCTTATTATTCACTGGTTGTTAGGGACGCTGGCGGCCCCCCTCCTGAGTCAGGGCTCTTAATGCTGCCTGAGCACAGCAGCGTTAAGGTCCCCTGTCCCTCAAAACTGGGGTAATACATTGGGTAAGTTAGGCGGCCACGAGGCCCCTGTGAGTGTGAGGCCTTAGGCGACCGCTTAATTTGCCTAATTAAAGAGCCGCCTCTGCTCGACAGGGGGCATTTCTTGACAGGACACCGGCTTCCTTGACTTGCTTATCTCCAGTCCTGACCCCGGCTTGCCTTTACCTTGCTATACCTGCGATTCTGCCTGATATCCTGCTCTACCTGTCTACTGACCAATCTCTGCTTACCGCTTATGCCATATCTGATTATCTGTGATTGACCCGGCTTGCCTGACCCTGCTCCAGTCTTGCTCCATCCAGTACCAGGTGACACTGTCCTGCATCCACTGTGCATCCGCACCTACTGCTTCTGCTGCTCACCACCCAGCCTGGCCTGGCGACTCATCAGCTGCACATCTCTACCGTCAACAAGGAATCCTGCAGGCACTCACTGCGCTCTTAGGGGCCACTGTCGAAACTCAAGTGGCCCCAGAACCAGGGCTGTAAGAGCAGGGCCATCTTAATAGCTTGCCCCAGCTTGCCCCAATTTACAAACCTACTTTCAAGAAATAAAGTATAAATAGTTGATAGAATTAAACATAGATTCATTAGTACTTTAAATAAAATCAATTTTACAAAATGCAAAACATTCCATAAATCAAAGACAAGTCAACACAGTACAGGGGGGATGCAGAAGGGCACAACACTGGGATCAGGAGGGCACAGCACTGGGATCAGGAGGGCACAACACTGGGATCAGGAGGGCACAACACTGGGATCAGGAGAGCACAACACTGGGATCAGGAGGGAACAACACTGGGATCAGGAGGGCACAACACTGGGATCAGGAGGGCACAACACTGGGATCAGGAGGGCACAACACTGGGATCAGGAGGGCACAACACTGGGATGAGGAGGGCACAACACTGGGATCAGGAGGGAACAACACTGGGATCAGGAGGGAACAACACTGGGATCAGGAGGGAACAACACTGGGATCAGGAGGGATTAAAACTGGGATCAGGAGGGAACAACACTGGGATCAGGAGGGAACAACACTGGGATCAGGAGGGAACAACACTGGGATCAGGAGGGAACAACACTGGGATCAGGAGGGAACAACACTGGGATCAGGAGGGAACAACACTGGGATCAGGAGGGAACAACACTGGGATCAGGAGGGCACAACACTGGGATCAGGAGGGATTAAAACTGGGATCAGGAGGGCACAGTATGGGTTCTGGGACCATTCACGAGACACGACCCTATCGGGACAGTTGAGTAAAAAGCACGACTGTCCCAGAAAATCCGAGACAGTTGGCAAGTATGATGTAATGCAAGATTATTGGTGCCCCTCCCCCATGTACCTGGGGCCCCTGAGCAGTGCCCTTGCATTAAGATGGCTCTGATTGTGAGACAACACTTGCAAACTCAGTCATAATAATAATAAAAAAAGTTGCTCATTATTCAAAACGATCGTTAACCGCGTTACTCGTAAACCAAGGTTCCATTGTACAGTAATTAATGTGAGGCAGCACCTCCCACTTAGCAGTCATTTTAAAAGATTTCAGCAAGTTTAGTGGACTAACCCGTCTCTGTTAGGGATGAGCTTCGTATTCGAGTCCAACTCTTGTTGGACTCGAACATCGTATGTTCGATTGTTTGTCGAAATACGAACAAAACGGGTTGTTCGCGCCAAATTCGAGTGATGCGCCACAGCCCATAATTCACTGCGGCATCCCTGGCTTATGACTGGCCAAGCATGCACTATGATCCTCATGCTTGGCCAATCACAGCGCCGTCCATACAGAGAGACGTAATTGGCCAAAGCCAGGGTGGCTTTGGCCAATTATGGCTCAGGGGGTTTAGTACAGGCCCCACACTCATACCTCCCAACCGTCCCGGATTTCGCGGGACTGTCCCGCGATTCGCGGTAAATCTTGTGGTTCCACGATCAGGGCTGAAGTTCAGCGATTCCACACCATCCACTCAACAACTCCGATCCACGGAACCCCCCCCCGCTCAACAACTCCGACCCGCGTAACCCCCCCACTCAACAACTCCGATCCGCGGAACCCCCCCCCCCCGCTCACCCGCTCAACAACTGAGATCCGCGGAATTTCCCCGCTCAACAACTTTGATCCGCGTCGCCCCCCCCGCTCAACAACTCCGATCTGCGGCACCACCCCCACTCAAAAACTTTGATCCGATCGGCACCCCCCCGCTCAACAACTTCGATCCGATCGGCACCCTCCCCCCGCTAAACAAAAATGTCCTGCAGGGAAATTTTTAAATGTTGGGAGGTATGCCCACACTATAAAAGGCCGCCTGCAGTTCGGCCTTACGTAGTGTGTTGCGGCGGTGGTTAGAGAGAACAGAGAGAGACAGAGAGAGTGTCATTTTTTGCAGGTAGATAGAGCAGGCAGGCAGGCAGGCTAGTCAGTTAATGTTAAAGTGTGTAGAGGATATATATACATCCCAGGTGTTGTACATAATATTTATACACTGTATAGTTTAGCTAGATCAGTTCTTCCTTATTTACTGGCAGGCAGGTGATTGTGCTATTTAACCACTTGCCTACTGTGCACCTACACCCCCTTCCTGCCCAGACAAAATATAAGCTTCCGGCACTGCGTCGCTTTAACTGACAATTGCGCGGTCGTGCGACGTGGCTCCCAAACAAAATTGGCGTCCTTTTTTTCCCACAAATAGAGCTTTCTTTTGGTGGTATTTGATCACCTCTGCGGTTTTTTATTTTTTGCGCTATAAACAAAAATAGAGCGTCAATTTTTAAAAAAATGCAATATTTTTTCCTTTTTGCTATAATAAATAACCCCAAAAAAATATATAAAAAAAATATTTTTTCCCTCCGTTTAGGCCGATACGTATTCTTCTACATATTTTTGGTATAAAAAAAAATGCAATAAGCGTTTATCGATTGGTTTGCGCAAAATTTATAGCGTTTACAAAATAGGGGATAGTTTATGGAATTTTTTTTTTTTTTTACTATTAATGGCGGCAATCTGCGATTTTTTTATTGGGACTGCGACGTTATGGCGGACATTTCGGACACTTTTCTGACATTTTTGGGACCATTTACATTTATACAGTGAAAAATGCTATAAATATGCATTGATTACTGTATAAATGTGACTGGCAGTGAAGGGGTTAACCACTAGGGGGCGGGGAAGGGGTTAAATGTATGTCCTAGCCAGTGTTCTAACTGTAGGGGGAGGGGGGGTGACTGGGGGAGGTGACCGATTGTGTCCCTATGTACAAGGGACACAACCGCTCTCCTCTCTCCCTATCTCTCCCTATCCTCTCTCCCTGACAGGGACGTGCAGCTCTGTGTTTACACACAGAGCTGCACGTCCCAGCTCAGTTACTGAGCAATCGCGTGTGCCCGGAGGCGATCGTTGCCGCCGGGCACTCGCACGGGATCCCCCGCGGCTTTAAAGGGACATCACGTCATATGACGTGATGTCAGAACAATGGAGTCGTCTGCCCGCCGTCATTTGACGGTGGGCAGATGACAATTGGTTAAAGACGTTTTCACAGGCATACTATAGACACACAGCAGGTACAATATTTAAAGACATTTTTCATTTTTTTTTTATTTATTTTTTTATTATTTAAGCATCATTAAAATCACTGCTCCTCAGGAGCAGTGATTTTATGATGCTTAAATAAAAATAAATTTAAAAAAAAGGAAAAAATCCTTTAAATATTGTACCTGCTGGGTGTCTATAGTTTGCCTGTGAAAACGTCTTTGAGAACCCGGGTCTTGCACGAGGGAACATGTATCAATGGAAAAAAAGTTTTAAAAAATTTAGTTTTTTCAGGAGTCCCGATACATGTTCCCTGGGGCAAGACCCGGGTTCTCAAAGACGTTTTACGACCATAACTTGAATATTAGGCTTTAAAATGAGCACTTTTGAATTTGAACGTTGGAGTCCCATAGACTTCAACGGGGTTCTAAATGTTCTTGCGAACGTTCGGTCCGTTCGAAGGTTCTGTTGTGAACCGAACGGGGGGGGGGGGGGGGGGGGGGTTGTTTGGCTCATCCCTAGTCTCTGTATCTACAGCACAGAGGCAGGTGAGGATCCGCCATGAAATGCAATAAGATCTCGGAAGTAGGGATCCGATGGGCTGGAATTGGCTTTTAATTTGCAGGGTAATTGAAGCGCTGTAATTGGGAGGCGATATTCAGATTTCAGTAAGGGTGTTTAGGAGTTATTAGCCGGCGTTTGCCGGAATGCGTCTGTTACACGGGAATAAAGCGCCGAGCGCGGCTTGATTGTGGAGAATTCGCAGAACACAAAGCCGGCCTCATTTCCATGCCGAACGCATTTGCAAAAAGGAAATCTAAATTCCTAACGATTCACAAACTGTTCTTGGAGGTAAAATATATTTTGAGTTATTGCCAAATTTACCGGAAAGTCATTGTTGATGCATCGCTCGGCGGCTTTTTCTCTGTGCTCCGCTTCACAATGCGGGATTGCTGATGTTCCCTGTATCCATCTAGCAGGCAATGCCATCCGATTCCTATTCTGAAGGACTGCTGAGATAAAATCAAAAACAGGAAAAGCCCACATAGAGAGTGACTTGTTATCAAAGCCGTAGACTTGTCCTAAAGAGGGGGGAGCAGCAAAGCACCATCACTATACAATATATAGGGCCAGATTCAGGAATGAGATAAGACGGCTTATCTCCAGATACGCCTTCGTATCTCTGCGTCTGAGCCCTCCTATCTATGTGACTGATTCATAGAATCAGTTACGCATAGATTTCCATTAGATCCGACTGGCGTAATTCTCTTACGCGGTCGTATCTAAACTGCATTTTTACGCTGGCCGTTAGGTGGCGTTCTTGTCGATTTACGCGTCGAATATGCAAATGAGATAGATACGCCGATTCCCGAACGTACGGCGCATTTTTTTACGTCGTTTGCGTAAGCGTAACTCCGGCGTAATGTTACCCCTGCTATATATGAGGCGCAGACAATGTTAAGTATGGATGGCGTGCCGGCGTATTTTTTCCCGTGGTTTGCGTAAAACTTTCGCTAATAGGGCTTTGCGTAAGTGACGTTCACGTCGTTTTCATTGAGTATTTGCGTCGTGATTTGGAGCCTGCGCACTGGGCTACGTTCCCGGCCGGCGCATGCGCAGTTCGTCTCGGCGCGGGGGCGCGCTTAATTTAAATAGAAGACGCCCCCTACCTTCCCATTTTGCATTACGCCGGCCTATTTATGCTACGCAGCCGCAACTTACGGAGCAAGTGCTTTGTGAATACAGCACTTGCCCGTAAAAGTTGCGGCGGTGTAGCGTAGTAAATAGCATACGCTACGCCAGTTTAGAATTACGCCACTCCTACCTGAATCTAGCCCATAGTATTCTATACATTTCACACTTGTTCGAGGAAATCAGCAAATATACACTTCAGTGGCGGCTGGTGATTTTTTTTCTTTTGGGGGGGTGGCAATTGCACCCCCCCGCCCCCCAAATTTTCTGCGCTCCAAGTCCATCCTATTTTGAAGCCTAGCCCTGTGATAGAATTATTTTAAAATAATCTATTTGATAAGTTGAGCTAAACCTTTTATTATATGTTTTTCCATTATATTCCTTTAAGTTTTTTATATATCCTTTTATATATATTCTTTTTATACTTTTTTTATATATATACATCATATATATATATACATGTATGAAATCACATTAGTGCTTTATTTTCCTTGATGTTACATAAGATATGATTTGAAGAAGATTTACTGGAACTTGAGTATAAAGGACTGTATTTTAAAGTCACTGGCCCAGATTCAGAGAGAATTGGATTCTCGTAGCGTAATCAGAAATACACTACGCCGCCGTTTTTTACCTGGCTCTACGTGGAATCCAGGTAGATTTTGTCCAGTAAACGACGGCGGCGTAGTGTATTTCTCCCGTCGCAATCCATCTACGCGAGTAGGGGGCGTGAAGCATTTAAAATAGGCGCGTTCCCGCGGCGATCGAACTGCGCATGCTCCGTTCGCAAATTTCCCGCCGTGCATTGCGCGAAATCACGTCGTTACGTCATTTGTTGTTTGAGTAGCGTCGTTTACGGACATTTCTATTCCCGAACGACTTACGTAAAAAAAAAAAATTAAATTTGACGCGGGAACGACGGCCATACTTAACATGGGCTACGCACCGTTAGACCAGCAAAAAGCTGGTCTAACAGTACGTAAAAAAAAATAGACGTAAGCGATTGCGAAGACCGCTCGTATCTTCGTGGATCGCCGTAAAAACTCATTTGCATATCCCGACGCATCAAAACGACGCAAACTCCTCCCAGCGACCGCAAAAATAACGCAGCGTAGATCCGAAGGCTTACGAAGACGTAAGCCTCTCGGATCGAAGCCCGAAGCCGCCGTATCATAGTTTGAGGATTCAAACTAGTGATACGGCGCGCAAAATTTGAAATTACTCCTGTCTAACACCAGTTAGACAGGCGTAATTGCTCTATGAATCTGGGCCACTCATTTCTAATCGTGACACTTCCCCCATCTGTGAAGAAGGTTTTGCAAGAGAAAGCCAAAAAAACCTTCCCCCCACATCCTGTACTGAAGGAATGTTGGTCTTGTGACCAGGAGAAACTGGGCTTGACTGTTCGTACCTTATATGGCAGACCCTTGGAGAATTGAATAAGGATCCCTGTTTATGAACTTTAAACAAAGGACTAGACATGTGCTTTTAGTGGGCGTAGATGAGGGCGTGGATGAGGGCGTATGTGGGGCAGGTCAATAGCTGGATGGGAGGGAACTAGGTGTGTTTTTATCATGTGAAGGTGTGTACTTTTTATGTGAACCTATCAACATGCCTGTGTCGTGATGTCATCGAGTAATAAAACTGGGAGGGTCTGGCTGAGCTCCAGCCATTCTTTTCCTCTTCCTCTACTGAGAAGCATCCTGTCTATTTCTACCCTGTTGCAGTGGGACAGTACAAGCCTTCCCTGAAATTGTGTCAGGAAAATCAAAGAGTCTACATCAAAAAAAAAGAAAGGGATTCCCCAGTGGGCCTATGGGCAGCAATGATAGATTGAATAAATGTTGAATATATAAAACAGTGTTTATTGCCGAGAGTCTCGGATTCCCAGTTGAGTCAAAGTTGGTTGTTAATACAATTGTAAAAGAATAACATTGCTGAATACAGTATAATAGATCATAGTACATAACATAATTCCGTAATCTGTACAAAGGTGAGCCCCGACGCGTTTCGACCAATTCGGTCTCTTCAGGGGGCATGATTTCTAAAAAGTAATAACAAAAGTTTCAAAAAAAGGGGATATAAGGACACAAATCAACATACATCACATGGATAACTGAGGTATTGTAATTACCACTGAACCAGGGAGTCAACATTGTGTGGAACCGCTGGATAGTCCGGAGGGGCACGGGCTGCATCCGCCCACCAACCGTGTAGGGCAGACCAGGATAGCTGACAAGGAGCCACATTAACGACGTCCCCAGGGGCAATGGCGGGCAGACGCCTGCAGAAAACAACCCCCCATGATCCCATGGTTAGCGGGGAAATTATTGGGAATATGGCTCAAAAAAATAGCTGCTGAAAAGACAGCTGAGTATGTATGTAGGTAGGTGTAGTAGAGTGCTAAATTAATGGAGGGCTGAGGCAAATACTATTTGCCAACATAAATGATGACAGTCAGGGCATCCTTAAGGTCCAATGGAATTGGGTAATTAAATGGGGAATGTAGTTGGGGGTATGTTGGGGGTATAATGCTGCTAGGTGAATAAATAGTGATGAGTGAGCATGTGAAAAAGAGTGAATGCCAAATTAGGGCACTCGATAAGGTGCGTGGCGTGTGATGATAAAATAATCAAACAACAGGCAGGTGTAAAACGATAAGATAAAATAGGACGGGTGCATGAAGTGTCCCCAGATAGGGGGGAGTTTTGGGGTGAGTGAATGATTGAACGTGGTAACTAATAAGGGTGAGTGAATGAGTGAACGTGGTAACTAATAAGGTGGTATTGAGATAAACATACATAAATGGTGGGATAATTACCTGATACAGTGAAGGGTAGAAGTAGGATGAAGTATAAGTGTAAAGACCTGACTGCAATTGTGCACTCTGAGGAAGGACAAGGTGCCACAGTTAGGAGCAGGGATGAGAAGCATCCAACCTGACCTAAATTGGAATCTGCACTGTTTCCTGATGGCTGTTCATTTATGAGCCCTATGGGTGTGGTGATCGAGTGGTCACGTGCAGGCTAGTGCCTCCGTCCAATTTGGCCAATTGGGGAGGCGACCAGCCGCCAGATGGCGGCCCACGTGGGCTCCCTCGGCGTCCAGAGGGGCTAGACAGCCCCGACAACTGTCGTCCTTTCCGCGCGGCCGGCGTGACGTAATGACGCCGCGCGCATGCGCGGAAATCGCGCACGCTCGCCGCGCCAATGCCGGTCCGGGGAGGATTCCTGGGACGCCGCCGGCTGGGTGACACTCGCACAGGCGCTAGGGGGAGATGCTCCCTCCAGCGCCCGAGAGGCAACATGAGGGGGAAAGGGGGGGTAGGATACCCCACTCACCCCAAATATTTTCCACCCAGCCGGGCAGCAATCAAAGGCATGGCTCCACCTACCAGAGGGCCGGACGGGCTCAACCACGCCCCTCCGAAGCAAAAAGCGGCCACAATGAGTAAGACTAAATCATGTGTAACAATCACCAACAGCATGACAAAGCTCAATGGGACAATATACAAACATATAAATATAGGAGGTATTTACAAATAGACTGTGTGCATAGATGCCATGGCTGAAAACTCCTTACATGTTGAGTAGTAGATTGATAGGACAAATAATAAAGTAGATTATTTGAACATGCTGCACTACAGAAGTCTGTAACAGTTTACTCCTGATGTGAGCAAAAAAGGGGGATTTTTGGGGTCCAATCCCCCCTTGAAGAAGGTGGAAACACCTTCTAAGTGCCTATGGATTTAGGCTGACCCATAGTACACCTAGGTGTGGGTCATAAGTTGGAAGGACAGGAGTTGATGGAACATGGAAAAGCACACAGTAGATGTCTTATCTCTATGTGTCAAGGGGGGGGGGTGTGTTATCCACCCAATATATACAAAAATATGGAAAAAAAGAAATGACACATAATCAAGGAGATGAAATAAGCTGCTAGCCCTGAAATTGCATGAAAAAAAGGGATTCCCCAGTGGGCCTTATGCCCGGCAGCATGATGCAATGATAGATTGAATAAATGTTGAATATATAAAACAGTGTTTATTGCCGAGAGTCTCGGATTCCCAGTTGAGTCAAAGTTGGTTGTTAATACAATTGTAAAAGAATAACATTTCTGAATACAGTATAATAGATCATAGTACATAACATAATTCCGTAATCTGTACAAAGGTGAGCCCCGACGCGTTTCGACCAATTCGGTCTCTTCAGGGGGCATGATTTCTAAAAAGTAATAACAAAAGTTTCAAAAAAAAGGATATAAGGACACAAATCAACATACATCACATGGATAACTGAGGTATTGTAATTACCACTGAACCAGGGAGTCAACATTGTGTGGAACCGCTGGATAGTCCGGAGGGGCACGGGCTGCATCCGCCCACCAACCGGTGTAGGGCCAGACCAGGATAGCTGACAAGGAGCCACATTAACGACGTCCCCCAGGGGCAATGGAGGAGCAGACGCCTGCAGAAAACAACCCCCATGATCCCATGGTTAGCGGGGAAGATTATTGGGGTAGATTGGCTCAAAAAAATAGCTGCTGAAAAGACAGCTGAGTATGTATGTAGGTAGTGTAGTAGAGTGCTAAATTAATGGGAGGGCTGAGGCAAATACTATTTGCCAACATAAATGATGACAGTCAGGGCATCCTTAAGGTCCAATGGAATTGGGTAATTAAATGGGGAATGTAGTTGGGGGTATGTTGGGGGTATAATGCTGCTAGGTGAATAAATAGTGATGAGTGAGCATGTGAAAAAGAGTGATTGCCAAATTAGGGCACTCGATAAGGTGCGTGGCGTGTGATGATAAAATGAATCAAACAACAGGCAGGTGTAAAAACGATAAGATAAAATAGGACGGGTGCATGAAGTGTCCCCAGATAGGGGGAGTTTTGGGGTGAGTGAATGAGTGAACGTGGTAACTAATAAGGGTGAGTGAATGAGTGAACGTGGTAACTAATAAGGTGGTATTGAGATAAATACATACATAAATGGTGGGATAATTACCTGATACAGTGAAGGGTAGAAGTAGGATGAAGTATAAGTGTAAAGACCTGACTGCAATTGTGCACTCTGAGGAAGGACAAGGTGCCACAGTTAGGAGCAGGGATGAGAAGGCATCCAACCTGACCTAATTGGAATCTGCACTGTTTCCCTGATGGCTGTTCATTTATGAGCCCTATGGGTGTGGTGATCGAGTGGTCACGTGCAGGCTAGTGCCTCCGTCCAATTGGCCAATTGGGAGGCGTACCAGCCGCCAGATGGCGCCCACGTGTGGCTCCCTCGGCGTCCCAGAGGGGCTAGACAGCCCCGACAACTGTCGTCCTTTCCGGCGCGGCCGCGTGACGTAATGACGCCGCGCGCAATGCGCGGAAATCGCGGCACGCTCGCCGCGCCAATGCCGGTCCGGAGGATTCCTGGGACGCCGCCGGCTGGGTGACACACGCACAGGCGCTAGGGGGGAGATGCTCCTCCGCGCCCGGAGAGCAACATGAGGGGGAAAGGGGGGTAGGATACCCCACTCACCCCAAATATTTTCCACCCAGCCGGGCAGCAATCAAAGGCATGGCTTCCACCTACCAGAGGGCCGGACGGGCTCAACCACGCCCCTCCGGAAGCAAAAAGCGGCCACAATGAGTAAGACTAAATCATGTGTAACAATCACCAACAGCATGACAAAGCTCAAATGGGACAATATACAAACATATAAAATATAGGAGGTATTTACAAATAGACTGTGTGCATAGATGCCATGGCTGAAAACTCCTTACATGTTGAGTAGTAGATTGATAGGACAAATAATAAAGTAGATTATTTGAACATGCTGCACTACAGAAGTCTGTAACAGTTACTCCTGATGTGAGCAAAAAAGGGGGATTTTTGGGGGTCCAATCCCCCCTTGAAGAAGGTGGAAACACCTTCTAAGTGCCTATGGATTTAGGCTGACCCATAGTAACACCTAGGTGTGGGTCATAAGTTGGAAGGAGGAGTTGATGGAACATGGAAAAGCACACAGTAGATGTCTTATCTCTATGTGTCAAGGGGGAGGGGTGTGTTATCCACCCAATATATACAAAAATATGGAAAAAAGAGAATGACACATAATCAAGGAGATGAAATAAGCTGCTAGCCCTGAAATTGCATGAAAAAAAGGGATTCCCCAGTGGGCCTATGGGCAGCAATGATAGATTGAATAAATGTTGAATATATAAAACAGTGTTTATTGCCGAGAGTCTCGGATTCCCAGTTGAGTCAAAGTTGGTTGTTAATACAATTGTAAAAGAATAACATTTCTGAATACAGTATAATAGATCATAGTACATAACATAATTCCGTAATCTGTACAAAGGTGAGCCCCGACGCGTTTCGACCAATTCGGTCTCTTCAGGGGGCATGATTTCTAAAAAGTAATAACAAAAGTTTCAAAAAAAGGGATATAAGGACACAAATCAACATACATCACATGGATAACTGAGGTATTGTAATTACCACTGAACCAGGGAGTCAACATTGTGTGGAACCGCTGGATAGTCCGGAGGGGCACGGGCTGCATCCGCCCACCAACCGTGTAGGGCCAGACCAGGATAGCTGACAAGGAGCCACATTAACGACGTCCCCCAGGGGCAATGGAGGAGCAGACGCCTGCAGAAAACAACCCCCATGATCCCATGGTTAGCGGGAAGATTATTGGGTAGATTGGCTCAAAAAAATAGCTGCTGAAAAGACAGCTGAGTATGTATGTAGGTAGGTGTAGTAGAGTGCTAAATTAATGGGAGGGCTGAGGCAAATACTATTTGCCAACATAAATGATGACAGTCAGGGCATCCTTAAGGTCCAATGGAATTGGGTAATTAAATGGGGAATGTAGTTGGGGGTATGTTGGGGGTATAATGCTGCTAGGTGAATAATAGTGATGAGTGAGCATGTGAAAAAGAGTGATTGCCAAATTAGGGCACTCGATAAGGTGCGTGGGCGTGTGATGATAAAATGAATCAAACAACAGGCAGGTGTAAAAACGATAAGATAAAATAGGACGGGTGCATGAAGTGTCCCCAGATAGGGGGGAGTTTTGGGGTGAGTGAATGAGTGAACGTGGTAACTAATAAGGTGAGTGAATGATGAACGTGGTAACTAATAAGGTGGTATTGAGATAAATACATACATAAATGGTGGGATAATTACCTGATACAGTGAAGGGTAGAAGTAGGATGAAGTATAAGTGTAAAGACCTGACTGCAATTGTGCACTCTGAGGAAGGACAAGGTGCCACAGTTAGGAGCAGGGATGAGAAGGCATCCAACCTGACCTAATTGGAATCTGCACTGTTTCCCTGATGGCTGTTCATTTATGAGCCCTATGGGTGTGGTGATCGAGTGGTCACGTGCAGGCTAGTGCCTCCGTCCAATTGGCCAATTGGGAGGCGTACCAGCCGCCAGATGGCGGCCCACGTGTGGCTCCCTCGGCGTCCCAGAGGGGCTAGACAGCCCCGACAACTGTCGTCCTTTCCCGGCGCGGCCGCGTGACGTAATGACGCCGCGCGCATGCGCGGAAATCGCGCACGCTCGCCGCGCCAATGCCGGTCCGGGAGGATTCCTGGGACGCCGCCGGCTGGGTGACACTCGCACAGGCGCTAGGGGGGAGATGCTCCTCCAGCGCCCGGAGAGCAACATGAGGGGGAAAGGGGGGTAGGATACCCACTCACACCCCAAATATTTTCCACCCAGCCGGCAGCAATCAAAGGCATGGCTCCACCTACCAGAGGGCCGGACGGGCTCAACCACGCCCCTCCGGAAGCAAAAAGCGGCCACAATGAGTAAGACTAAATCATGTGTAACAATCACCAACAGCATGACAAAGCTCAAATGGGACAATATACAAACATATAAAATATAGGAGGTATTTACAAATAGACTGTGTGCATAGATGCCATGGCTGAAAACTCCTTACATGTTGAGTAGTAGATTGATAGGACAAATAATAAAGTAGATTATTTGAACATGCTGCACTACAGAAGTCTGTAACAGTTACTCCTGATGTGAGCAAAAAGGGGGATTTTTGGGGTCCAATCCCCCCTTGAAGAAGGTGGAAAACACCTTCTAAGTGCCTATGGATTTAGGCTGACCCATAGTACACCTAGGTGTGGGTCATAAGTTGGAAGGACAGGAGTTGATGGAACATGGAAAAGCACACAGTAGATGTCTTATCTCTATGTGTCAAGGGGGAGGGGGTGTGTTATCCACCCAATATATACAAAAATATGGAAAAAAGAGAAATGACACATAATCAAGGAGATGAAATAAGCTGCTAGCCCTGAAATTGCATGAAAAAAAGGGATTCCCCAGTGGGCCTATGGGCAGCAATGATAGATTGAATAAATGTTGAATATATAAAACAGTGTTTATTGCCGAGAGTCTCGGATTCCCAGTTGAGTCAAAGTTGGTTGTTAATACAATTGTAAAAGAATAACATTTCTGAATACAGTATAATAGATCATAGTACATAACATAATTCCGTAATCTGTACAAAGGTGAGCCCCGACGCGTTTCGACCATTCGGTCTCTTCAGGGGGCATGATTTCTAAAAAGTAATAACAAAAGTTTCAAAAAAAGGGATATAAGGACACAAATCAACATACATCACATGGATAACTGAGGTATTGTAATTACCACTGAACCAGGGAGTCAACATTGTGTGGAACCGCTGGATAGTCCGGAGGGGCACGGGCTGCATCCGCCCACCAACCGGTGTAGGGCCAGACCAGGATAGCTGACAAGGAGCCACATTAACGACGTCCCCCAGGGGCAATGGAGGAGCAGACGCCTGCAGAAAACAACCCCCATGATCCCATGGTTAGCGGGGAAGATTATTGGGGTAGATTGGCTCAAAAAAATAGCTGCTGAAAAGACAGCTGAGTATGTATGTAGGTAGGTGTAGTAGAGTGCTAAATTAATGGGAGGGCTGAGGCAAATACTATTTGCCAACATAAATGATGACAGTCAGGGCATCCTTAAGGTCCAATGGAATTGGGTAATTAAATGGGGAATGTAGTTGGGGGTATGTTGGGGGTATAATGCTGCTAGGTGAATAAATAGTGATGAGTGAGCATGTGAAAAAGAGTGATTGCCAAAATAGGGCACTCGATAAGGTGCGTGGCGTGTGATGATAAAATGAATCAAACAACAGGCAGGTGTAAAAACGATAAGATAAAATAGGACGGGTGCATGAAGTGTCCCCAGATAGGGGGGGGTGAGTGGGTGAAATGTGTGTGAGGTAATAAATAAGGAGTGAATGAGTGAATAGAGTAACGTAATAAGGTGGTTATTAGAATTACATACATAAATGAGTTAATTAATTACCTGAACATGATACGGTGGTAGTATAGGATGTAGAATAATATAAAAGACCTGACTGCAATTGTGCACTCTGAGGAAGGACAAGGTGCCACAGTTAGGAGCAGGGATGAGAAGGCATCCAACCTGACCTATTTGGAATCTGCACTGTTTCCCTGATGGCTGTTCATTTATGAGCCCTATGGGTGTGGTGATCGAGTGGTCACGTGCAGGCTAGTGCCTCCGTCCAATTGGCCAATTGGGAGGCGTAACAGCCGCCAGATGGCGGCCCACGTGTGGCTCCCTCGGCGTCCTAGAGGGGCTAGACAGCCCCGACAACTGTCGTCCTTTCCGGCGCGGCCGCGTGACGTAATGACGCCGCGCGCATGCGCGGAAATCGCGCACGCTCGCCGCGCCAATGCCGGTCCGGGGAGGATTCCTGGGACGCCGCCGGCTGGGTGACACTCGCACAGGCGCTAGGGGGGAGATGCTCCTCCAGCGCCCGGAGAGCAACATGAGGGGGAAAGGGGGGTAGGATACCCCACTCACCCCAAATATTTTCCACCCAGCCGGGCAGCAATCAAAGGCATGGCTCCACCTACCAGAGGGCCGGACGGGCTCAACCCACGCCCCTCCGGAAGCAAAAAGCGGCCACAATGAGTAAGACTAAATCATGTGTAACAATCACCAACAGCATGACAAAGCTCAAATGGGACAATATACAAACATATAAAATATAGGAGGTATTTACAAATAGACTGTGTGCATAGATGCAATGGCTGAAAACTCCTTACATGTTGAGTAGTAGATTGATAGGACAAATAATAAAGTAGATTATTTGAACATGCTGCACTACAGAAGTCTGTAACAGTTACTCCTGATGTGAGCAAAAAAGGGGGATTTTTGGGGTCCAATCCCCCCTTGAAGAAGGTGGAAACACCTTCAAAGTGCCTATGGATTTAGGCTGACCCATAGTACACCTAGGTGTGGGTCATAAGTTGGAAGGACAGGAGTTGATGGAACATGGAAAAGCACACAGTAGATGTCTTATCTCTATGTGTCAAGGGGAGGGGTGTGTGTTATCCACCCAATATATAATTGGGTGGATAACACACCCCCTCCCCCTTTTTTGCTCACATCAGGAGTAACTGTTACAGACTTCTGTAGTGCAGCATGTTCAAATAATCTACTTTATTATTTGTCCTATCAATCTACTACTCAACATGTAAGGAGTTTTCAGCCATGGCATCTATGCACACAGTCTATTGTGTAAATACCTCCTATATTTTATATGTTTGTATATTGTCCCATTTGAGCTTTGTCATGCTGTTGGTGATTGTTACACATGATTTAGTCTTACTCATTGTGGCCGCTTTTTGCTTCCGGAGGGGCGTGGTTGAGCCGTCGGGCCCGCCCTCTGGTAGGTGGAGCCATGCCTTTGATTGCTGCCCGCTGGGTGGAAAATTTTGGGGTGAGTGGGGTATCCTACCCCCCTTTCCCCCTCATGTTGCTCTCCGGGCGCTGGAGGAGCATCTCCCCCCTAGCGCCTGTGCGAGTGTCACCCAGCCGGCGGCGTCCAGGAATCCTCCCCGGACCGGCATTGGCGCGGCGAGCGTGCACGATTTCCGCGCATGCGCGCGGCGTCATTACGTCACGCGGCCGCGCCGGAAAGGACGACAGTTGTCGGGGCTGTCTAGCCCCTCTGGGACGCCGAGGGAGCCACACGTGGGCCGCCATCTGGCGGCTGGTACGCCTCCCAATTGGCCAATTGGACGAGGCACTAGCCTGCACGTGACCACTCGATCACCACACCCATAGGGCTCATAAATGAACAGCCATCAGGGAAACAGTGCAGATTCCAATTAGGTCAGGTTGGATGCCTTCTCATCCCTGCTCCTAACTGTGGCACCTTGTCCTTCCTCAGAGTGCACAATTGCAGTCAGGTCTTTACACTTATACTTCATCCTACTTCTACCCTTCACTGTATCAGGTAATTATCCCACCATTTATGTATGTATTTATCTCAATACCACCTTATTAGTTACCACGTTCACTCATTCACTCACCCTTATTAGTTACCACGTTCACTCATTCACTCACCCCAAAACTCCCCCCTATCTGGGGACACTTCATGCACCCGTCCTATTTTATCTTATCGTTTTTTACACCTGCCTGTTGTTTGATTCATTTTATCATCACACGCCACGCACCTTATCGAGTGCCCTAATTTGGCAATCACTCTTTTCACATGCTCACTCATCACTATTTATTCACCTAGCAGCATTATACCCCCAACATACCCCCAACTACATTCCCATTTAATTACCCAATTCCATTGGACCTTAAGGATGCCCTGACTGTCATCATTTATGTTGGCAAATAGTATTTGCCTCAGCCCTCCCATTAATTTAGCACTCTACTACACCTACCTACATACATACTCAGCTGTCTTTTCAGCAGCTATTTTTTTGAGCCAATCTACCCCAATAATCTTCCCCGCTAACCATGGGATCATGGGGGTTGTTTTCTGCAGGCGTCTGCTCCTCCATTGCCCCTGGGGGACGTCGTTAATGTGGCTCCTTGTCAGCTATCCTGGTCTGGCCCTACACCGGTTGGTGGGCGGATGCAGCCCGTGCCCCTCCGGACTATCCAGCGGTTCCACACAATGTTGACTCCCTGGTTCAGTGGTAATTACAATACCTCAGTTATCCATGTGATGTATGTTGATTTGTGTCCTTATATCCCTTTTTTTGAAACTTTTGTTATTACTTTTTAGAAATCATGCCCCCTGAAGAGACCGAATTGGTCGAAACGCGTCGGGCTCACCTTGTACAGATTACGGAATTATGTTATGTACTATGATCTATTATACTGTATTCAGAAATGTTATTCTTTTACAATTGTATTAACAACCAACTTTGACTCAACTGGGAATCCGAGACTCTCGGCAATAAACACTGTTTTATATATTCAGCATTTATTCAATCTATCATTGCTGCCCATAGGCCCACTGGGGAATCCCTTTTTTTCATGCAATTTCAGGGCTAGCAGCTTATTTCATCTCCTTGATTATGTGTCATTTCTCTTTTTTCCATATTTTTGTATATATTGGGTGGATAACACACCCCCTCCCCCTTGACACATAAATTAAGACATCTACTGTGTGCTTTTCCATGTTCCATCAACTCCTGTCCTTCCAACTTATGACCCACACCTAGGTGTACTATGGGTCAGCCTAAATCCATAGGCACTTAGAAGGTGTTTCCACCTTCTTCAAGGGGGGATTGGACCCCAAAAATCCCCCTTTTTTGCTCACATCAGGAGTAACTGTTACAGACTTCTGTAGTGCAGCATGTTCAAATAATCTACTTTATTATTTGTCCTATCAATCTACTACTCAACATGTAAGGAGTTTTCAGCCATGGCATCTATGCACACAGTCTATTTGTAAATACCTCCTATATTTTATATGTTTGTATATTGTCCCATTTGAGCTTTGTCATGCTGTTGGTGATTGTTACACATGATTTAGTCTTACTCATTGTGGCCGCTTTTTGCTTCCGGAGGGGCGTGGTTGAGCCCGTCCGGCCCTCTGGTAGGTGGAGCCATGCCTTTGATTGCTGCCCGGCTGGGTGGAAAATATTTGGGGTGAGTGGGGTATCCTACCCCCCTTTCCCCCTCATGTTGCTCTCCGGGCGCTGGAGGAGCATCTCCCCCCTAGCGCCTGTGCGAGTGTCACCCAGCCGGCGGCATCCCAGGAATCCTCCCCGGACCGGCATTGGCGCGGCGAGCGTGCGCGATTTCCGCGCATGCACGCGGCGTCATTACGTCACGCGGCCGCGCCGGAAAGGACGACAGTTGTCGGGGCTGTCTAGCCCCTCTGGGACGCCGAGGGAGCCACACGTGGGCCGCCATCTGGCGGCTGGTACGCCTCCCAATTGGCCAATTGGACGGAGGCACTAGCCTGCACGTGACCACTCGATCACCACACCCATAGGGCTCATAAATGAACAGCCATCAGGGAAACAGTGCAGATTCCAATTAGGTCAGGTTGGATGCCTTCTCATCCCTGCTCCTAACTGTGGCACCTTGTCCTTCCTCAGAGTGCACAATTGCAGTCAGGTCTTTACACTTATACTTCATCCTACTTCTACCCTTCACTGTATCAGGTAATTATCCCACCATTTATGTATGTATTTATCTCAATACCACCTTATTAGTTACCACGTTCACTCATTCACTCACCCTTATTAGTTACCACGTTCACTCATTCACTCACCCCAAAACTCCCCCCTATCTGGGGACACTTCATGCACCCGTCCTATTTTATCTTATCGTTTTTACACCTGCCTGTTGTTTGATTCATTTTATCATCACACGCCACGCACCTTATCGAGTGCCCTAATTTGGCAATCACTCTTTTTCACATGCTCACTCATCACTATTTATTCACCTAGCAGCATTATACCCCCAACATACCCCCAACTACATTCCCCATTTAATTACCCAATTCCATTGGACCTTAAGGATGCCCTGACTGTCATCATTTATGTTGGCAAATAGTATTTGCCTCAGCCCTCCCATTAATTTAGCACTCTACTACACCTACCTACATACATACTCAGCTGTCTTTTCAGCAGCTATTTTTTTGAGCCAATCTACCCCAATAATCTTCCCGCTAACCATGGGATCATGGGGGTTGTTTTCTGCAGGCGTCTGCTCCTCCATTGCCCCTGGGGGACGTCGTTAATGTGGCTCCTTGTCAGCTATCCTGGTCTGGCCCTACACCGGTTGGTGGGCGGATGCAGCCCGTGCCCCTCCGGACTATCCAGCGGTTCCACACAATGTTGACTCCCTGGTTCAGTGGTAATTACAATACCTCAGTTATCCATGTGATGTATGTTGATTTGTGTCCTTATATCCCTTTTTTTGAAACTTTTGTTATTACTTTTTAGAAATCATGCCCCCTGAAGAGACCGAATTGGTCGAAACGCGTCGGGGCTCACCTTTGTACAGATTACGGAATTATGTTATGTACTATGATCTATTATACTGTATTCAGAAATGTTATTCTTTTACAATTGTATTAACAACCAACTTTGACTCAACTGGGAATCCGAGACTCTCGGCAATAAACACTGTTTTATATATTCAACATTTATTCAATCTATCATTGCTGCCCATAGGCCCACTGGGAATCCCTTTTTTTCATGCAATTTCAGGGCTAGCAGCTTATTTCATCTCCTTGATTATGTGTCATTTCTCTTTTTTCCATATTTTTGTATATATTGGGTGGATAACACACCCCCTCCCCCTTGACACATAGAGATAAGACATCTACTGTGTGCTTTTCCATGTTCCATCAACTCCTGTCCTTCCAACTTATGACCCACACCTAGGTGTACTATGGGTCAGCCTAAATCCATAGGCACTTAGAAGGTGTTTCCACCTTCTTCAAGGGGGGATTGGACCCCAAAAATCCCCCTTTTTTGCTCACATCAGGAGTAACTGTTACAGACTTCTGTAGTGCAGCATGTTCAAATAATCTACTTTATTATTTGTCCTATCAATCTACTACTCAACATGTAAGGAGTTTTCAGCCATGGCATCTATGCACACAGTCTATTTGTAAATACCTCCTATATTTTATATGTTTGTATATTGTCCCATTTGAGCTTTGTCATGCTGTTGGTGATTGTTACACATGATTTAGTCTTACTCATTGTGGCCGCTTTTTGCTTCCGGAGGGGCGTGGTTGAGCCCGTCCGGCCCTCTGGTAGGTGGAGCCATGCCTTTGATTGCTGCCCGGCTGGGTGGAAAATATTTGGGGTGAGTGGGGTATCCTACCCCCCTTTCCCCCTCATGTTGCTCTCCCGGCGCTGGAGGAGCATCTCCCCCCTAGCGCCTGTGCGAGTGTCACCCAGCCGGCGGCGTCCCAGGAATCCTCCCCGGACCGGCATTGGCGCGGCGAGCGTGCGCGATTTTCCGCGCATGCGCGCGGCGTCATTACGTCACGCGGCCGCGCCGGAAAGGACGACAGTTGTCGGGGCTGTCTAGCCCCTCTGGGACGCCGAGGGAGCCACACGTGGGCCGCCATCTGGCGGCTGGTACGCCTCCCAATTGGCCAATTGGACGGAGGCACTAGCCTGCACGTGACCACTCGATCACCACACCCATAGGGCTCATAAATGAACAGCCATCAGGGAAACAGTGCAGATTCCAATTAGGTCAGGTTGGATGCCTTCTCATCCCTGCTCCTAACTGTGGCACCTTGTCCTTCCTCAGAGTGCACAATTGCAGTCAGGTCTTTACACTTATACTTCATCCTACTTCTACCCTTCACTGTATCAGGTAATTATCCCACCATTTATGTATGTATTTATCTCAATACCACCTTATTAGTTACCACGTTCACTCATTCACTCACCCTTATTAGTTACCACGTTCACTCATTCACTCACCCCAAAACTCCCCCCTATCTGGGGACACTTCATGCACCCGTCCTATTTTATCTTATCGTTTTTACACCTGCCTGTTGTTTGATTCATTTTATCATCACACGCCACGCACCTTATCGAGTGCCCTAATTTGGCAATCACTCTTTTTCACATGCTCACTCATCACTATTTATTCACCTAGCAGCATTATACCCCCAACATACCCCCAACTACATTCCCCATTTAATTACCCAATTCCATTGGACCTTAAGGATGCCCTGACTGTCATCATTTATGTTGGCAAATAGTATTTGCCTCAGCCCTCCCATTAATTTAGCACTCTACTACACCTACCTACATACATACTCAGCTGTCTTTTCAGCAGCTATTTTTTTGAGCCAATCTACCCCAATAATCTTCCCCGCTAACCATGGGATCATGGGGGTTGTTTTCTGCAGGCGTCTGCTCCTCCATTGCCCCTGGGGGACGTCGTTAATGTGGCTCCTTGTCAGCTATCCTGGTCTGGCCCTACACCGGTTGGTGGGCGGATGCAGCCGTGCCCCTCCGGACTATCCAGCGGTTCCACACAATGTTGACTCCCTGGTTCAGTGGTAATTACAATACCTCAGTTATCCATGTGATGTATGTTGATTTGTGTCCTTATATCCCTTTTTTTGAAACTTTTGTTATTACTTTTTAGAAATCATGCCCCCTGAAGAGACCGAATTGGTCGAAACGCGTCGGGCTCACCTTTGTACAGATTACGGAATTATGTTATGTACTATGATCTATTATACTGTATTCAGAAATGTTATTCTTTTACAATTGTATTAACAACCAACTTTGACTCAACTGGGAATCCGAGACTCTCGGCAATAAACACTGTTTTATATATTCAACATTTATTCAATCTATCATTGCTGCCCATAGGCCCACTGGGGAATCCCTTTTTTTCATGCAATTTCAGGGCTAGCAGCTTATTTCATCTCCTTGATTATGTGTCATTTCTCTTTTTTCCATATTTTTGTATATATTGGGTGGATAACACACCCCCTCCCCTTGACACATAGAGATAAGACATCTACTGTGTGCTTTTCCATGTTCCATCAACTCCTGTCCTTCCAACTTATGACCCACACCTAGGTGTACTATGGGTCAGCCTAAATCCATAGGCACTTAGAAGGTGTTTCCACCTTCTTCAAGGGGGGATTGGACCCCAAAAATCCCCCTTTTTTGCTCACATCAGGAGTAACTGTTACAGACTTCTGTAGTGCAGCATGTTCAAATAATCTACTTTATTATTTGTCCTATCAATCTACTACTCAACATGTAAGGAGTTTTCAGCCATGGCATCTATGCACACAGTCTATTTGTAAATACCTCCTATATTTTATATGTTTGTATATTGTCCCATTTGAGCTTTGTCATGCTGTTGGTGATTGTTACACATGATTTAGTCTTACTCATTGTGGCCGCTTTTTGCTTCCGGAGGGGCGTGGTTGAGCCCGTCCGGCCCTCTGGTAGGTGGAGCCATGCCTTTGATTGCTGCCCGGCTGGGTGGAAAATATTTGGGGTGAGTGGGGTATCCTACCCCCCTTTCCCCCTCATGTTGCTCTCCGGGCGCTGGAGGAGCATCTCCCCCCTAGCGCCTGTGCGAGTGTCACCCAGCCGGCGGCGTCCCAGGAATCCTCCCCGGACCGGCATTGGCGCGGCGAGCGTGCGCGATTTCCGCGCATGCGCGCGGCGTCATTACGTCACGCGGCCGCGCCGGAAAGGACGACAGTTGTCGGGGCTGTCTAGCCCCTCTGGGACGCCGAGGGAGCCACACGTGGGCCGCCATCTGGCGGCTGGTACGCCTCCCAATTGGCCAATTGGACGGAGGCACTAGCCTGCACGTGACCACTCGATCACCACACCCATAGGGCTCATAAATGAACAGCCATCAGGGAAACAGTGCAGATTCCAATTAGGTCAGGTTGGATGCCTTCTCATCCCTGCTCCTAACTGTGGCACCTTGTCCTTCCTCAGAGTGCACAATTGCAGTCAGGTCTTTACACTTATACTTCATCCTACTTCTACCCTTCACTGTATCAGGTAATTATCCCACCATTTATGTATGTATTTATCTCAATACCACCTTATTAGTTACCACGTTCACTCATTCACTCACCCTTATTAGTTACCACGTTCACTCATTCACTCACCCCAAAACTCCCCCCTATCTGGGGACACTTCATGCACCCGTCCTATTTTATCTTATCGTTTTTACACCTGCCTGTTGTTTGATTCATTTTATCATCACACGCCACGCACCTTATCGAGTGCCCTAATTTGGCAATCACTCTTTTTCACATGCTCACTCATCACTATTTATTCACCTAGCAGCATTATACCCCAACATACCCCCAACTACATTCCCCATTTAATTACCCAATTCCATTGGACCTTAAGGATGCCCTGACTGTCATCATTTATGTTGGCAAATAGTATTTGCCTCAGCCCTCCCATTAATTTAGCACTCTACTACACCTACCTACATACATACTCAGCTGTCTTTTCAGCAGCTATTTTTTTGAGCCAATCTACCCCAATAATCTTCCCCGCTAACCATGGGATCATGGGGGTTGTTTTCTGCAGGCGTCTGCTCCTCCATTGCCCCTGGGGGACGTCGTTAATGTGGCTCCTTGTCAGCTATCCTGGTCTGGCCCTACACCGGTTGGTGGGCGGATGCAGCCCGTGCCCCTCCGGACTATCCAGCGGTTCCACACAATGTTGACTCCCTGGTTCAGTGGTAATTACAATACCTCAGTTATCCATGTGATGTATGTTGATTTGTGTCCTTATATCCCTTTTTTGAAACTTTTGTTATTACTTTTTAGAAATCATGCCCCCTGAAGAGACCGAATTGGTCGAAACGCGTCGGGGCTCACCTTTGTACAGATTACGGAATTATGTTATGTACTATGATCTATTATACTGTATTCAGAAATGTTATTCTTTTACAATTGTATTAACAACCAACTTTGACTCAACTGGGAATCCGAGACTCTCGGCAATAAACACTGTTTTATATATTCAACATTTATTCAATCTATCATTGCTGCCCATAGGCCCACTGGGGAATCCCTTTTTTTCATGCAATTTCAGGGCTAGCAGCTTATTTCATCTCCTTGATTATGTGTCATTTCTCTTTTTTCCATATTTTTGTATATATTGGGTGGATAACACACCCCCTCCCCCTTGACACATAGAGATAAGACATCTACTGTGTGCTTTTCCATGTTCCATCAACTCCTGTCCTTCCAACTTATGACCCACACCTAGGTGTACTATGGGTCAGCCTAAATCCATAGGCACTTAGAAGGTGTTTCCACCTTCTTCAAGGGGGGATTGGACCCCAAAAATCCCCTTTTTGCTCACATCAGGAGTAACTGTTACAGACTTCTGTAGTGCAGCATGTTCAAATAATCTACTTTATTATTTGTCCTATCAATCTACTACTCAACATGTAAGGAGTTTTTCAGCCATGGCATCTATGCACACAGTCTATTTGTAAATACCTCCTATATTTTATATGTTTGTATATTGTCCCATTTGAGCTTTGTCATGCTGTTGGTGATTGTTACACATGATTTAGTCTTACTCATTGTGGCCGCTTTTTGCTTCCGGAGGGGCGTGGTTGAGCCCGTCCGGCCCTCTGGTAGGTGGAGCCATGCCTTTGATTGCTGCCCGCTGGGTGGAAAATATTTGGGGTGAGTGGGGTATCCTACCCCCCTTTCCCCCTCATGTTGCTCTCCGGGCGCTGGAGGAGCATCTCCCCCCTAGCGCCTGTGCGAGTGTCACCCAGCCGGCGGCGTCCCAGGAATCCTCCCCGGACCGGCATTGGCGCGGCGAGCGTGCGCGATTTCCGCGCATGCGCGCGGCGTCATTACGTCACGCGGCCGCGCCGGAAAGGACGACAGTTGTCGGGGCTGTCTAGCCCCTCTGGGACGCCGAGGGAGCCACACGTGGGCCGCCATCTGGCGGCTGGTACGCCTCCCAATTGGCCAATTGGACGGAGGCACTAGCCTGCACGTGACCACTCGATCACCACACCCATAGGGCTCCATAAATGAACAGCCATCAGGGAAACAGTGCAGATTCCAATTAGGTCAGGTTGGATGCCTTCTCATCCCTGCTCCTAACTGTGGCACCTTGTCCTTCCTCAGAGTGCACAATTGCAGTCAGGTCTTTACACTTATACTTCATCCTACTTCTACCCTTCACTGTATCAGGTAATTATCCCACCATTTATGTATGTATTTATCTCAATACCACCTTATTAGTTACCACGTTCACTCATTCACTCACCCTTATTAGTTACCACGTTCACTCATTCACTCACCCCAAAACTCCCCCCTATCTGGGGACACTTCATGCACCCGTCCCTATTTATCTTATCGTTTTTACACCTGCCTGTTGTTTGATTCATTTTATCATCACACGCCACGCACCTTATCGAGTGCCCTAATTTGGCAATCACTCTTTTTCACATGCTCACTCATCACTATTTATTCACCTAGCAGCATTATACCCCCAACATACCCCCAACTACATTCCCCATTTAATTACCCAATTCCATTGGACCTTAAGGATGCCCTGACTGTCATCATTTATGTTGGCAAATAGTATTTGCCTCAGCCCTCCCATTAATTTAGCACTCTACTACACCTACCTACATACACTCAGCTGTCTTTTCAGCAGCTATTTTTTGAGCCAATCTACCCCAATAATCTTCCCCGCTAACCATGGGATCATGGGGTTGTTTTCTGCAGGCGTCTGCTCCTCCATTGCCCCTGGGGGACGTCGTTAATGTGGCTCCTTGTCAGCTATCCTGGTCTGGCCCTACACCGGTTGGTGGGCGGATGCAGCCCGTGCCCCTCCGGACTATCCAGCGGTTCCACACAATGTTGACTCCCTGGTTCAGTGGTAATTACAATACCTCAGTTATCCATGTGATGTATGTTGATTGTGTCCTTATATCCCTTTTTTTGAAACTTTTGTTATTACTTTTTAGAAATCATGCCCCCTGAAGAGACCGAATTGGTCGAAACGCGTCGGGGCTCACCTTTGTACAGATTACGGAATTATGTTATGTACTATGATCTATTATACTGTATTCAGAAATGTTATTCTTTTACAATTGTATTAACAACCAACTTTGACTCAACTGGGAATCCGAGACTCTCGGCAATAAACACTGTTTTATATATTCAACATTTATTCAATCTATCATTGCTGCCCATAGGCCCACTGGGAATCCCTTTTTTTCATGCAATTTCAGGCTAGCAGCTTATTTCATCTCCTTGATTATGTGTCATTTCTCTTTTTTTCCATATTTTGTATATATTGGGTGGATAACACACCCCCTCCCCCTTGACACATAGAGATAAGACATCTACTGTGTGCTTTTCCATGTTCCATCACTCCTGTCCTTCCCACTTATGACCCACACCTAGGTGTACTATGGGTCAGCCTAAATCCATAGGCACTTAGAAGGTGTTTCCACCTTCTTCAAGGGGGGATTGGACCCCAAAATCCCCCTTTTTTGCTCACATCAGGAGTAACTGTTACAGACTTCTGTAGTGCAGCATGTTCAAATAATCTACTTTATTATTTGTCCTATCAATCTACTACTCAACATGTAAGGAGTTTTCAGCCATGGCATCTATGCACACAGTCTATTTGTAAATACCTCCTATATTTTATATGTTATGTATATTGTCCCATTTGAGCTTTGTCATGCTGTTGGTGATTGTTACACATGATTTAGTCTTACTCATTGTGGCCGCTTTTGGCTTCCGGAGGGGCGTGGTTGAGCCCGTCCGGCCCTCTGGTAGGTGAGCCATGCCTTTGATTGCTGCCCGGCTGGGTGGAAAAATATTTGGGGTGAGTGGGGTATCCTACCCCCCTTTCCCCCTCATGTTGCTCTCCGGCGCTGGAGGAGCATCTCCCCCCTAGCGCCTGTGCGAGTGTCACCCAGCCGGCGGCGTCCCAGGAATCCTCCCCGGACCGGCATTGGCCGCGCGAGCGTGCCGCGATTTCGCGCAACGCGCGGCGTCATTACGTCACGCGGCCGCGCCGGAAAGGACGACAGTTGTCGGGGCTGTCTAGCCCCTCTGGGACGCCGAGGGAGCCACACGTGGGCCGCCATCTGGCGGCTGGTACGCCTCCAATTGGCCAATTGGACGGAGGCACTAGCCTGCACGTGACCACTCGATCACCACACACCCATAGGGCTCATAAATGAACAGCCATCAGGGAAACAGTGCAGATTCCAATTAGGTCAGGTTGGATGCCTTCTCATCCTGCTCCTAACTGTGGCACCTTGTCCTTCCTCAGAGTGCACAATGCAGTCAGGTCTTTACACTTATTACTTCATCCTACTTCTACCCTTCACTGTATCAGGTAATTATCCCACCATTTATGTATGTATTTATCTCAATACCAACCTTATTAGTTACCACGTCACTCATTCACTCACCCTTATTAGTTACCACGTTCACTCATTCACTCACCCCAAAACTCCCCCCTATCTGGGGACACTTCATGCACCGTCCTATTTTATCTTATCGTTTTTACACCTGCCTGTTGTTTGATTCATTTTATCATCACACACGCCACGCACTTTATCGAGTGCCCTAATTTGGCAATCACTCTTTTTCACATGCTCACTCATCACTATTTATTCACCTAGCAGCATTATACCCCCAACATACCCCCAACTACATTCCCCATTTAATTACCCAATTCCATTGGACCCTAAGGATGCCCTGACTGTCATCATTTATGTTGGCAAATAGTATTGCCTCACCCTCCCATTAATTTAGCACTCTACTACACCTACCTACATACATACTCAGCTGTCTTTTCAGCAGCTATTTTTTTGAGCCAATCTACCCCAATAATCTTCCCCGCTAACCATGGGATCATGGGGGTTGTTTTCTGCAGGCGTCTGCTCCTCCATTGCCCCTGGGGGACGTCGTTAATGTGGCTCCTTGTCAGCTATCCTGGTCTGGCCCTACACCGGTTGGTGGGCGGATGCAGCCCGTGCCCCTCCGGACTATCCAGCGGTTCCACACAATGTTGACTTCCTGGTTCAGTGGTAATTACAATTACCTCAGTTTATCCATGTGATGTATGTTGATTTGTGTCCTTATATCCCTTTTTTGAAACTTTTGTTATTACTTTTTAGAAATCATGCCCCCAGAAGAGACCGACATTGGTCGAAACGCGTCGGGGCTCACCTTTGTACAGATTACGGAATTATGTTATGTACTATGATCTATTATACTGTATTCAGAAATGTTATTCTTTTACAATTGTATAAACAACCAACTTTGACTCAACTGGGAATCCGAGACTCTCGGCAATAA